>VUQG01044201.1:11632-51252 GCA_015106755.1 Etia nguti
ACTGTAGCAGTGAGAGGCTGAAGATGGTGGTGAAAACCTCTGCTAGTTGGTCTGCACATGCTTTAAGCACTCTACCGGCTACACCGTCAGGACCAGCTGCCTTCCTCGCATTGACTCTGACTCTTGACACGAAAAAGAGAGCACATTACACCAGTTTTACGTTCATTACACTGGCTTCCAGTACATTTTAGAATTCATTTTAAAATCTTAGTACTGACTTTTAAAGCTTTGAATCATGACGCTCCTGCCTATATTTCTGATCTCTTAGAACGTCACACTCCCTCTCGCAGCCTGAGATCATCTAATCAAAGGCTGTTGGTAGTTCCCCGAACACGTTTTAAAACCAGAGGTGATAGATCTTTTAGAGCGCTGGCCCCCAAGTTGTGGAATTCTCTCTCTCCATCTTTACGTTGCCTGGATTATTCTTTTAAACATCATCTTAAGACTCATTTATTTAGACTAGCTTTTAATTAGATTTGTGCCGTATGTTTGATTGTACTGTTTTATGCATATCTGTTTTATATTATTGTGAAGCACTTTGTGGTTGTTATCCTGTGAAGAGTGCTATATAAATCAATAAAGTAAAGTAAAGTAAAGTAAAGTAAAGTAAAGAAACGCACATGTACAACAAAGAAGGCCAGGATAAGAAACATAACAGGATCCACACATTGTTACACGAATGTGGCGCCCGTTCCAGAACCTCTGTGTGACAGGTGTGTGAGGACAGCTCGGACACACAAATTCACAGGAACACGGCGGTCTTACCAGGAGGACGCCGAAGTGTGTGAGGTGGTCACACAGGCAGACGGTTTTGTTGGCCGTGGATTCGGTGGAGTTGTTGGATTTTTTGCAGCCTTCTTTGTTCCAACCTCCAGTTCCATCTAGTGGTAACACAGAGGCATTACAGCAAAGTTACCTCAACACGAAATGAAAACGTGTAATTAAAGAGATTAAAAGATTGATTTCTTTCTAGTAATAAAATATAATATAATAAATGTTTTTTTTTTAATGAATAAAGCACTGCTCAGGATTCAGGAGCTTGAAATATTTCTCTGAAGTTTCTGCAAAGCTTGAGGGCGGCTGCTCTGAAGCCAAATATCTGTACTGAGATACGATAAGACTGCACAAACGTCCTCTCCAGTAATTACTGCAGTACTTGAATCTGTTGGTCTATACGGCCTGAAAAGCTGCCAAATGTACCAGAATTCTCTGCTGAAAGAGTAACCAGACCGTCAAAGTAAAAGTGCAGAAGGACGGAGCTGTGACGGAGCTGTAACAGCTGCCGACGGTCGTATCACAACGTTAGATGTATGTATATATTGTTCCTAGTAAAATGGCTCCCTGCAGATCTGAGGACCAGTGATGAACCTGAGGTGAGCGATGAGGCGACGGACAGACTTACCGTTCTTGGTGAAGTCCCAGAAAACGCACACCAGATTCCCAGAAGCCTGAGAGGACAGAAGAGCAATGACTCACCAGCAAGTTCACATAAGCAGATGCTCAGAGCCACTCGTGACCATCACACCTGGCTCATTTCTGCATGATTTTCCAATATTGTCATTTCAAATCCTTCAGCACATCTCCAGGAACTACATTCTTACTGACAGCTTTTAATAATATGGATTAATAATGTTAATAAATGTATTAATAAACCTCAGAAAAAGGGGAACGTGAGAAACATAAAGGTCATTTAAATGAAACAGACAACACAATAAAGCACAGGTCAAAGAAAGCAAGTGAAAAGAGAAACACGAATATATAAATAATGTGTATAAAGTCCAAAAATGGAACAGAGAAGAAAAATTAAAAGGAAAAAACGTGAACACTCACCGGCTCAGAGCGGTGAGCGATCTCGATCCTCACTGGCTCCGTCAGGTCGCGGATGGAGAAGTTCCCCACACTGCTCGCCACCACGTAGCTGATCAATTCATTTTCCTCCTTTTTCTGAAAAACACATCACGTTAAGACATGCTAAAATGTCAACCTTCGTGTGAACGTCACACCGTGACCTCTGACCTGGAAAAAACTGGGACTGTTGAAGAACATGAAGCTGATCCTGGACAGTGTGTCGGCTTCGGCGTGAGAGACACTGGACAGCAGAGAAGCGGGAAGTGTGACCTGAGCTAAAGGATTCGGCTGCTCAGACTTAAAATCGATCTGAGAGGGGAGAGGAAATAGTCAAAGCTGAATCACAAAAGAAAAATCCACCTTCTACAGGAGAAAGTTTTGACTTTCCAAGCCGTTACCTGTGGGTCAGACTCGTTTGGAGACATGAAGGCGCCGAGGGTCGCTCCGCTGAACATCGTCGTGTTGAGGGCCAGAATTCCCACAGCCAGATTCTTGGAATTGATCTCGATGGATGGGCCATCAAACTGGATCTTCTGCACCAGCTCGTCCACGGTCTTCAGAGCTCTGCGGAGGAGGAGAGAGAAGCAAAGTACTTCTATGATGACTTCAAAGGGAAGCAAAACCAGGCAGGTGAGGTTGGTGAGAAAGACAGAGGCGGCGTTTAACACGGCTGACTGAAACGCAGCTGAAAATGATCACGTTTGAAGGTGATTCATGTGAAACCGACTCAAACATGTGAGTCTCGTTTAGGTTTCAGTTTAACACTGAACTTTCCATCCTGCCTGCAAACTTCCTGGCTGAGAGTTCATTAAGTGACAGAAAGGATCAACACACTGACTACATGCTAGCTGATGGCTACAGTAGAAATGGGACGCAGCCTCCGCGCGACTGAGGGCAACCTGGCGGTTCCCTGTGATTGTGTTGAACTGTTTTGCTGTTGGAGGTCAACTGTGGGTAGTTGTGGCATCAACTGGTTGCCCGGAGGTTGAGTGTGGAACACTCTGCAATCTCCGAGTGAACAGGTGGTGGAAGGCGGCCTGTGTCCAAACTGCTGCGGTCTCTCAGATAGGTCAGGGAAGCTTTGCAAATAATGTTCATGTGGTTAATAAACACACACACACGACCAACACATAACAACCAGTCTGAGTGGTCTGCACAACCAGTACAACCCATCTATGGTAAAACTTGCTGCAATAGGAGACTTAACTCAAGTTTTATTACTATGCAAATGTTAGGTTCTCGTCCGGTGCTGTCACAGAGCAGTTAAATCTCCATCTTTCAGCAACTACTGGACTCTGAATGGAAATGCTTAATGTGAATTTCAGTTTAAAGTGAAAAACTTTGTATGGAGACAGCAACAGATTTGCAGATTTCACCGATTTATCCCAGTAAATCATCAAATTATCAGAAACCGACGATCCAAACTGACAGCAGACTCTCTCACTCCACCTTATTCTCAGTTTATCGTCATCCTCATGCTTCAAAGTTTCTTTGCTTACTGCTAATTTCCACAGACCTGGTGACATTTGCAGAATTTCTCCAGTCACCATACTTCCTGGTGGCATGTGAGTGATAATTTTACATTTTTCAGATGTTTTGGTTACAAAATCAGGATTTTAGCAGATCAGCAGCCTACAGGTCAACATGTGATCCTTTGTTTTTTTAAACATATGATCAACGTGTGATCAGTCACTATTTGTCATCTAACAGCAGAAACAGAAAGTGTTTAAATAGGAGGTTTTAATGGGATCATGTTAAAATTAGAGCACAGCTGAGTTCAGCTTTCACTGACGCACAAAAGGAAATGTGAAAACGGTTTCCTAGACCTGAAGAATCCATGTGACTGAAAACTTTTTGCATTTCCTGATTTTCCTGCAGCGATGCAATTACAGCAACTCTGGTCAATCAAAGCTAAGAGTACAGTTAGCCACATTAGCTGCACAGCATGCTGAAAGTATGAATTTTCCTGCAGCATAATGAACACCATCGACTGTAATGAGGAAATAACAGCAGACTGTATGGGCCATTAATGCCTCAGAGTTTATGATTATTACAGAGAGCTCATGACATGATTAAAGTTGTGGAGTAAGTACTTTGTGAGATTCCTTCCACACACAGTTTCTCTGTGTTTCTCCATGAATGCAGTGATTTTACTTATGTGTTTTCATGCAGCAAATAAAACCTGCCAGCGTGGGACATTCAGGGACAGCACGGAAAAGCAGAGTCCAGGAACAACAGAGCCTTCTTATTTTCACTAATGCTTTCTTTCTGTCACATCTCCTGTTCCTCTGGTGGGAGGGAAGGGAGCTAGCTTGTTTCAGAGGATGAACCAAACAAGAATTGTGATCAAGCAAAGTGAATAAGACGGTAAACTACAGAACTGACAGTGAGTCAAAGTTAAGATGACAGCAGAAGGGAAAGGTTTCCTCGGTTTGCAGTATGAAAACAGCAGCTGCTGTCAGCGAATGTGTCATCAGTGGGAGGTGAGCACAGTAAGAAGTCCGTACTTGTCTGAGGCCGACGGGACTGTCGCTGAGCCGATCATGACGTTAGAGATGATGGTGACGATGCTGGAGGCTAACGTGATGTTGATCTTGGCTACGTTCACCAGCTGTTCCACCTTTGACACCACTTTAGACACCTGGACACGGAGGACATGGAGGACAGGAGGACACAGAGTCACTCTCTTGGTCACAGGAGGCTTGAGCTGACAGATGCCGGTGTAAACACTCACCTCTTTCTCATTCAGCTTGTTGTTGGTGAAGGCTTTGAGCTGCTCTGCTACATCAGATGCATTTTCTGCTCAAGCAACACACAAATGATTCCAGTTTGTGACTTTCTATCACAACTTTGTCATATTTCACAGAGTAAAAGACAAATTTAGGTTTTATATTCATCCGTTTTCCAGTTCGGTGTCGTTTCTAATCTATCTACTCTTTGCTGTCTCATAATTCAGGTTTAAAATGGTTTAATATATATAAAGTCTTGAAGTTGAAAAAAAATCTATATATATTTGCAAAATCATTTCCTGAGTGAAAATTACAGTTTTATTCAGATCATCTTAATATTTTTGTTTTTGTGTTACAAATGTCAGATTTACTCAGAGCAGCTTTAAAAGTGAATGAAAATGTCTTTATTTTTGTGAATTTAGGTCATAATTAGTTCTGCATGTTTGATTTTGCATTGTTGTGAAATACTATGACTGAGAATTGCAAATTATAGATCCTGATTAAATGTTATTGGAAGAAAAGCTTTTATCTTTCATAGTTTATGAGATATTTATATTCAAGCAGGTTTGAAAAAACATGCTGGAAATATGTTCACGGACCTCTTTGTCAAAAGAATACGTAAGTAAGTATTTGATATATGAAGCTAAATATTTGCAGAAATCATATATGTTATATATTTTCAAACCATACGATTTTTGGGCAAATCAGAAACAGACAAGCAGAAAATATTGTAAAAATGTGACCCAGCTTATTACCTGAAACACACACAGAGTGAATACAATGTTCCCACAGGGGAAAAGAACATTTTTAAATCTGTACTTACGCTGCGGTCTCAGACTCTTTTACTTTGTTGTTAATACTTTTATTTTGAACTGCGGCAGTTGGAATAAAATGATTTTAAATCATGTATTTGCTTTTTTGTTCACGCAAAAATAAAACAAATCAGATATTTAGCTGCCTAATTTTTTTACACACAAAGCAAATGATGCATTGTTAGAATCGACGGCGCCGGCACGCCACGTCTACAGCCCGCCGTCAGTTTGACTTTGTGTCTGAGCGTACCTGCTGACACTTGGATGGAGTCGATATCGGTGCAGTTGCTGACGTCTGGATCTGACCAGTAGGATGAGTAATTCAGTGAACTGATTAAACTGGGAAAAGAAGAGGTTATGGATAAGACATATAATTACTTAGCTTAAAGAAGTAGTCCTAAGTAAGTGAGCCAGCACTGCTACAGGCTGGAATAACCTGCAAAAGGTTTGTGTATGAATGTGGAGGAAGTGCTTAAATATTCAACAGCTTAACAAACCCAATCCTGCTCACTCCAAACACACAGTTCAACATGGAGTGAAGGTAGTTATAGCACTCCCTGATTTTATCAGCCCACCGTTACGCCCCGACCTCCTCCCTACACCAACTCTGTGACAATAACGTTGCATTCCTTCCTGTTTTAAGCTGGTGAAGTAACATTTAAAGGGTTCAAATGGGATTTCAACTCTGGTGTTCGCAGACTGGAGCACGTGTGCAGCAGAGCTCTTCAAAGGTCTGACTGCTTCGTTCTGACTTTATTTGTGAGTCTGCTCAACAGAACTGCTGCAGTGGAAATGTACGAGTGTGACAGACTGTTTTCCTGCACACACCACAGTCTCTGCATCACCTCCTGCTAACAGACGGTCCATTGCATTACAAGAAAAACTCACGGGTGTCCCAGAAAGATCAGATATCAGCACAGTGCTGATTAAAACCACAGACTCTAACAAAGAAAAGATACAAGCTGCTTTTACTGCTGATTTTATCACAGTGGAGGTTCTTAAAATACATTCTGGGATATTTCATGCAGTCTTGATTAATGACTCTCCCCAGAAACACAAAAACCTCGCGATGCTCATGAGAACAAAGTGCCTACAAAAGAAATATATGAAATAAATAACAGTTCATGAATATAAGTGCAAATCTTAATATTTGCCTTAAACTTGCTCAAACATGCTCATTTCAGGGATGATGCAGGATTATTGTGAAGTGGAAAATAAAAATATGGAGCTGGAAATATTGCAATCAAATATTCATGCTCGGCTGCATTCAGCTCATGTTTCGTGCGTGTTCATGTTACCAGGTCCTCCGTTCCTTGTTGGGGAAGCAAGGCTGGTACCGAGTAACGGTCGGTCTGGTTTCAGGCCAAGGTGGGTCATCTGGACAATTTTCTTTAAGCAGAAAAAAAACAGGAGTGATTTCACAGTTCTGAAGCAGACATACATTCATATAATGAAACAGGAAAAACATCCAGAGCACAGAGTGATCAGAGAAGGCAAACAGACAGACGTCAGACTTTAGACGATAAAATCCACAACAAATCAAATCCAGAGAGTTGTGTGAGTGATGTGCTGAAGTCATACTTCTTTATTATCTCCAGTTCTTGTTTTTCTGTGTTTAGCATTCAGTGTAACCTCCTCACCAATCCGTTTGACTTCCACGGAGGCGCTCTGGATCTCCACGCCCTCTGTCACGCTCCCCTGTCTGAGCTGGGAAGACGCATCATCGATGAGGCTCAGGCTTTCGTTGGTGATGTCGGTATAAACCAGCAGACCGCGGCACTCGTAGCTGCAGCAAAAAGAGAGATGCCAGAATGACATACCATCCTAAACACCTGACTTCTATAAGTTCATGAGCATGTAATGACAGGAACCTGCAGAGTTAAACAGAGTCACGCTACCTGCTCAGGTTTCCTGCAGTCTGTGAACGCAGCTGAACACTGGAGAGGGAAAAGAAGAGAAGCAGCAGAGATGAAAGACTGTAAACAGAGAAAAATGATAAATGCTGCATGAACAAAGTAAAGTACCTGCAGCCAGGAGGAAGCACATAAATCAGACTTTTACTGTTCACCTTAAAATGTGACCCAGGTGTGCAGATCCTTACTGCTCAGCTTTAAACACCTCACACATCTGCACTCGTGCTCACAGGAGCGGCGCAGTAAACTTCATCCTGGGGTGACCCGTCGTTCTCACAGGTCTAACTGTTTCTAACCATTTCTTTTTTCTCTCCTTGGTGTAGCTCATCTTTTTAGATATTATGAAATGGCTGAAGACGAGCACAGACCCAAACAGCATGACACATACAAACAGGGGACAGAAGGGGTTTTTTCCCTCAAGGATAAATACACCTTTGACCCAGGTCGTGTGCACTTTGTGTGATAGCTGTTTGCAGGATTACCTGATGTTGTCCACGTAGACTTTGTGGATCCAGTCCTGAAAGGTCTGATTGAGCTGTAAAAATAACAGATCGGGTTTGAAGTCTGCTCAGCGCTGAAATATTAAACTTGGTGTGAAAAAGCTCAGAAATTTTTAATTACCAGCTTCACGAGTAAAAACTGTGCCAACAAATCAAAGTCATCGCTTGTTCCGGTAAAGGTGAGTCTAGCTCTCGACCTCTGTGTTCTCCTAATCTTCATTTCTTTAGTTCAGCAGCTCAGAAAAGAATTTCAGTCCAGTTTTATCTTAATTCACTCTCATTAGATAAAATATGACTTTAATCTTGTTTATCATAGACCTAGAGATGAAGTTTGAGTTCAGTTCAATAATTCTGCACCAAGTTGTTTTAGTGAACTCATGTAGTGTGGCTGTTTTGTCTCCCCCTCCTGGCAGTCAGAGTAATTGACCAGCTGATCTTTTTCTTTTTTAGACATTCTGAGACTTTTTGTCATTTCCGTTTCATTTTTATCTGCAACATCAGAAACTTTCTGCTAGCTGCTGTAGCTACACCATCTACTCTGCTGTGTCAGCTTCCTCACTTCTTTAACTCTGCCAACCAACCAAAGTTTAGATGTAAAACCATCACTGCTAGTGCAGGAGCGCTGCCACAGACATCAGACATTAAACTATGTTGTACTGCGACTTCCTTTTGTTTCACTTAAGAAGATAATAACTGGAAGCGTTTCTGAACTTTCAGCCAATTAACAGAAAATTTTAATTTTGGGATGGTGAGTAAAATGTAAATAACAACTGAATCTAATAACTAACATATTTTATTTAAAGTAGAAACATATCACATCTTTAAAATGACAGATTTCCCTATTTCATGAAAAATATGAGCTCCCTTTGAATTTGATGACAGCAGCACATCTTAATAAAACTACTTGTGGCAACAAAAGGCTGAAGTTTTACACTAAAACTAAATAGGTGGAGGCAGATGGAGAAGCTGATGGGGTTAATCAGCTGGTCACACCCTAACCCATTCATACACGCTGCTGCCATCGATCTCACATGGACCGGTTTTTAAATGCTACATTCTCTCAGTTTGAATATTTGAGGTGTTTTCTGTGTTGTGTTGTGAATAAAATACATTTTACACAGTTTTCTGACTTTGTATTGAAAATCATATTTTAGTATATTTCTAAGTTAGATAAAGTTAAGCTGCTCAGAGCTTCACTTAATAAAAATTATGAAAGAAAATCTAATGAGTTCTGTCACTGCTGCCATGGTTACGCTCACTGAGGTCTGGACGTGGATGAATCGGAGGAGTAAAAACTCACCCAAAGAGCCACGGCTGACTTAAGCGTCTCCCGTGTCGTCTGCGATCTGCTGTCATCCACCACAAACTCGAACCGGTAAAACTGCTCCTCTGCAGACCGAGGTGAGAGCACAGGAGAAAGAAAGAAGAGCATTTCAGACTCGATGTGGCACAGCTAATTCACACAAAGCTTCTTCTGAGCCTGTGGCACATAGCAGGAGACGACCCGAGCGGTTTGAGCTGATCGAGTTATGTAAAAATCTAATTTTGAAGTAAAATGATGAAAAATGGGAACACGCTGCCTGACGGATAATAACGTCGGTGCTGAGGGGAGAGCAGTCGTTCCCCTTTCTTTTTTCAATGTGTCACAAATCAAAGAGTCAAAGCAGGATTTGTGCAGTTTGAGTCTTTCTCAGGATTGCTTGACCCTTTGATCTGCACTCTCACAAATCCTCCTTAAAAAGCAATAAAGAGCACAATTATTTATGAAGCAGCTTTGTTATAAAGATCTGTGGAGAAATGTAAATGTTAAAGAGTTTTTGGGCCTGAAACTTCCTGTAAAATTAGTTTCCTGTTACACAGACTCATGTAAACTGAGTTTTTGTGTGTGTTGCTTTCCTTAAAAAAAACCAGATACGTGTAGAAGTTAACAACTAATGGAATTAAAACTGATTAAAGCTAAAAAAAACCCAAAACAAAACAAAAAAAGACTTTTTAACCCATACTTTCAGTTTCAGAGGAGGCGCATTCAAGCTCTTCCTGTAGGGCGCTCCGCTCTCCTGCTATGCTTCACACCGGCCACTAGATGTCTCTCTAATATCTCTAATTGTTAGTAGATGCTACTGACTGGAAATGAGACCTCCACTCCATCAGCTCTGGAGGGAAATCCTGCAGGCTGCTTATCTTTGGTTATAAATATACTTTTCCGAGTTTCAGAGTGTAGCTGATTGATTCTGAATATTGGATTTGATAGCTGAAAGTAGCAGCAATGAGAAGCACCAAAGCAGGACGCCTTCACCAAGAAGCTGCACGGAGTGAAAAATGAATATAAGAAAAGCTGAAAAATGATGTAACAAGAAAAGGTGTCGGCAGTTTATCAGAGAGGAAAGAAAAACAGGCAGAAAGTAGACTACAATCCCTTTTTTCACTACAAGTACCAGGCTAAATACCAACATCTGATTGGTCAGCTAAACTCATGGTTAATGAACTACAATGAGCCCAGAATCACTTTAAACCAATCACCAGCCTCCACTTTGATGGGGATCCCACCCAATCACAGCATTTGTACTGACATCTTATGATCCGAACTACTGACCTGCTGTGAAACCCAACCACCTCTGAGCATAACTGAAGTGAGTATTCAGTCTTAAAGTCTTTGTGTTTTTGGACCAGTGCTGTGTACCAATGCATTGATATCACAACTCAACCAAAGACTGACCCATAACAGCCGTGTGCAACAGCTGAACATGTCATTCTGAGATCATTATTCTATTATAAGATTATCGGTTACTGGCAGCAGGAGTTTGGTTTCTTTGGGCCGGGCCAAAGCTGATATCAGCCGGTAAGGTCTGAATCGCTCTCATCTCAGATTAAGGAGGAAGTGTTGAATGGGGACCAGTAAAGTTCTTCAGAACCAAAGTGGGCTGGTTGAATGGAGTTAGTTATGCAAACACTGTGAGGCGGAAACACCACAAAAACACTTAATAATATGGACACAGGCGTCCGTATGCATTGGTAATGCTGCTCAAATGAAAAAGTTCATTTTTCTGATTTAGACCCTTTAAAAGACTTGAAGACTTAATACTGTATTTCTGTAATTTTGTAATTTTACTGACTATTTATTTTTATTTTCTACGACTACAAAGTCGTTACTGCGTGACATACTATTCCCCGATGGCAGTCCACACTGACATGTAAAAAGAAAGCGTTGTTTACACCGGCAGGGCAGTGTGGGCCTGGTGGCTGGATTCGCTGTTGGGGCCTTTTTGAGGCCGCTGCTGCCGTCGGTGTTAGCTGTTGGACTGAGAGCTCTGAATGGAGGTGTAGGAGAGGAGATCTTTGGGGTTATGAGATACCGACCACTGACAGCTGCTGGAAGTGTTGGGGAAAAGTTGAGATTGTTGTCTTCGACGTTGCCAGCGCTGTGGTCTCGGTTCACGTCCCCCTTCATTAAAGCTCCTGAGCTCTGGTTCCTGCTGGGATTTGACACGCTTGGACTTGAGTTCAAACTTGGCTCTGAGGCAGTTAAATTTGACTTTGCTGCTGCGTCTGCATTCACGTAGCTATCTGGCACCGGCATTGGCCTGCTGCCTGTCATGCTGCCCTCAGACACATCCAGACTTCCTTTTTCTACGAGTGCACTAGCACCTTTAGCTGCTGTGATGTTGGTCATCGCAGCTGGCGCTGCAGGAGAGTCTCTGAGTGCCACAGCAGTGGTTGAATTAGACTCAGGGATATATTTCAAGCCTGCTGTGTCTGTGGTGTGGTTGTCTCTCCCAGGAGGTGAGAGCTCATCAAGCCCAGAAATGAAGCCGTGATTTGGGGTCTCGATAGAGAAGCCAGTGGGGGATCTGGAGGTGGAAGAGGGGGTATTAAGGTCAGAAGAATGCAGGGGGGTTGGAAGAACCAGAGCAGCATTCGGTTGTGATGATGTAGCAGAACCAGTCTGATTACAGGATTCAGAAATAGGACAGGGAATATTCTGCATATCAACAGGAGATGAGTGAGAATTCAGGGCAGATTGTGGAGTTACATGTTTATTAGGTTGATGGCCTGTTACAGCATTTAAGATTACAGCAGCTTCGGTGCTCACAGGTGAGACATGCTCATCAGCAAAGTGTATCTTTGGAACAACATCTGCAGGGTTAAATGGAGCAGAGAGATGTGATAATCTCCCACCAGCAGTTTGCTTATTTGAGGCCTCAGATATCAACACTAAAACGCCGACTAATGCAGACACATTTCGTGGCTGAGAGTGGTTTGTAAACTGTGATAAAACCTTGTCCTGGTTAGGAGAAACAAGCGGGCGTGACTGGATGGACTGCATGGAAACTTGGCCAAAAGAAAGAGATCGAGTGTTTGAGATAAACTCCTCAACTGGCTGTGGGGTGGGTCTTTGTAAAGACTGTGCTGCTGTGGGCTGCAGGAATCTAACAGTCGGACGAGTGGGTGACAAGGACCCAATTTCTGTGTTCATTGTGCTAGCAGGCGCTGCAGGCCATGTCGCCCGGCTGGGGAGGAGAAAGGAGGATGGAGAGGTGGAGACAGGGGGTGAGACAGGAGGATAGGCGTAAGACAGTTGCTGAGATGGAAGAAGAGGTAAAACGCTTTCTATGAGAGAAACAGAAGATGACTTGGAGGGTGAAAGCACAGGAGGCGAGGGTGTGAAGAAACTCAAGATTGGAGACTGCTGCCGCGCCCTGCCGGTGTTAGGCCCCTCTCTCAAATTGAGCTCATCACTCCTAAAGTTCTGAGTGTGTGCCTGGCTGTCAGAGTGTGTGGGCAGCTGCGTGTGCGCTGAAATGTGTGTCCGGATCAGACGGCCGGGTTGTACAGTGTTAGCTCGTGTCAGGCCAGAGACATGTGTTAGATCCATCCCCGGAGAGTGCCGGGGGGCTGTCACACCAAGCTGTGCACTTGAGCTGTCGCAGTGTGCCAGCATCTGGGATGGATTCAACAAAGGTGGAGTGGAGAGACTTAATCCACTGTCATAGCCATCAGGAACCTGTGAGTCGGTCCGAGCACCGGCAGCTCCGTTCGCATCTCCCTGGTTGTGTAAATGTGAGACTGCATGATGCAGCCTCCAAGGATCTCTGTTAAAGGTCAGGCTGGAAGAATATCTCTCTTGTGACCCAGACAAAGATGTCTGAGTCAGAACGGTTTCCTCTCCCATCATCCCCTCTGTCTCTCCGACAGAGTCAGTAAACAAAGGGATGTCAGAGCTTTGAGTTAAAAGGAAGACATTGGAAGATGATGTAGAAGTGGCAGAGGAAGAGGGCGGTTCTTGCTCTCCTTCTATATTTGCCCTGAACAGAGCCAGAGTGCGATCATGGCCCCAAATACCAACTGTTGGCAGTGAGGTAAAGCCAGTGTCAGTGTGAAGCACTGAACGAGTTTCTATCTCGCTCAAATCTTTCTGATGAGAATGAACTAAAAAGGGTCCGACTGACAGGCTGGCTGCATCTGAGGACGGCCACAAAACCACTGACAAATTTAGCTCAGATTCAGGAAACTCGAACTGTGACAGGGCTGGACCAAAGTCTGGTACGAGTGCTCCAGGACTGTATACCAGAGCCTCCAATGATAATCCTGAGGGAGTTGGGTTAGTGTGACTAAAGGAGTTATCTGAAAACTCTTCTGTATGGGTTAATGTATGTAATCGAGTATCAGTGGACAGGCTGTGCACAGAGGAGGGCACTTCACTTCTGTTAGCTTTAGATAAACCACTAGAGGACTCTTCTGCAGAGTGGTATTCAGGGTGCAGTGCACTATCAACAAAAGGCGACTGAGATCCAGCTGGGGCTTTAGAAAAGAGAGGAAGTGACAACAAAGATGCCGTGTCAACCGTTGAGTCCTCAAAGTTCTTTTGAAGATTCGAGGACAGAAATGACAACACAGATACTGGCATGTGAGCAGTTTCTGAAAGCCTTCGCTGGGAAGACGACGGCAGGAGGAGGGAGGGGTACCGAGGAGCAGCAGAAGGTGGAAAAGGAACCAGAGTGGGCCAAAGGGGATCAGAGGCTGAGGGAAGGGTGGGGCTGAGTGGGGAGTACTGGGGTATGGTGGTTTGAATGGGGGAGGCATGGGTGGAGGTGGCAGTAAATTCTGACTGAAAGAGATTAAAGGGAGAAGTAGGAAGTAGGATGCTGGATGAGGAGTAGTGAGGGCTCTGGAATAGCTCGTGAAAGGGATGAGATGGAGGGGAGAGAATGGATGATCGATGGGGAATGACGTGCACAGAAGACTGTATGTGTGAATGTCCGTCTGTACTTGTATATAAATTGTTAACCAGACTACTGCTGGCTACAGCTAGTCCAGCTTTACTGCCCAGAGGGTTTAAAGAAAGTGAGGATATCTGGGCCTTGTGTTCCTTCTGTGGCACAAAAGAGGAAAAGATTTTTTTGGGGAAAACCACCTCGGCGAGGAAAGAAAGGGAGCTTAGATGTGCCATCGGCAAAGAAGGTGTTGGCTGCATGAAGAGGGGGGATGAAGAGGAGGGAGGAAGGGAAGACGGCATTGCTTGCAAACTCAGTCTTTCCAGTTGTGTATAGGAACTTTCCTCTTGTTTCTGTCCACTTGGACCACTGCTCTTTGGAAGCTCGTGGTGGGTTTGAGCTGCTGTCAAAGTCTGATTAAGAGTGCTGATGGATGTTTCTGGTACCAGTAGGTCTTGTGAGTGATCTTTAAAAGGCTTGATGCCTGCTGCTGGGATGCTGAGCAGGCTTTCTGAGTCATTATGGAAATGTTTTTGGGTGAAAAAATGTTCGCTTCCTCTTTCAGAGGGAGTTGAGGGTTGGATGAAAAGGTGGGAAGCACCTTGAGGGTCTGAGTTTCTGGCATCAGGTCCAGTAGTGGGTTCTTTGGATAAGGCATCAAATTGATATAATCTATAAGCACTGCTTTCCCCCACAAGTTCAGTCATGTCATACATGAATGGCTCTGAGCCTGATGAATACTCGTTATCCGGTATCTCCTGGGGATCTGTCAGATTACCCGCAGCAGATGTTTGGCTTTCACCACCACTCATGTTCAGGAGTGACCATGATGAAGCAACAGGTTTGTTCTTTCTACTGCCAAGTGCTGATAATGATGACAAAAACGACGTCAATGATGATGATGACAGCGGTGCTAGCCCAGCCGCAGCAGATGCCTCACTTTTATTCTGCTGCAGAGGTGACCCCTGAGGTGAACTTGAAGCATGAGATTCAGGAAGGGACTTTAAGTCCTGAGTGGTGGTAGAGACCTCCGTTTTGGAGGCTGACCGGTGAAAAGTTTGTGGTTGGGACATAACAGAAGAAATATTTAAATGAATGGTTGTAGGCGCTGAGTCTTTCAACCCATCTGTGTCTTGGAATCCAGTCGCTGGTGTTAATGTAAGCCTGGCTGTGGATTTGAGATCAGCTAATGGAACAGCAGGTTTTGTGATGTGAATCTCCACCCTAGGTGGTGCTTTAGTGGTAGCTTGATGTCTTCCTCGGTTTGGCCTCTTCCTCAAAGGGGTTGAAATGTACCCCAGGGAAATCTTGGATCTTCGATACCGTGGAGGTCTTTGGAAGGACGCGGGGGGTCTAGGGCGGGTAGCTTCAGATGGACCAGAGGAACCAGGGACTGACGCTAAGAATCTGGATTGATGAGCTAAATGACGGGGACTGGGGGTTTGAGCAGGGGGACTCAAACGACTGGACATGAGAGATCTATGAAGAGAAGCTCCTCCAGGAGGATTGCGAAAAAACGCAGACCTGGTTTGCCTGATTTTGTGGACTAAAGGAACTGGATGTCTAGGGGCTTGGGAAAAAGAGAGTACAGCAGCAGTAAATCCAAAAGTCTGTCTTCTGAGGTAACCAGCTGGCCAAACAGTCAGAGACCTGGACTTCAGGGCCATTGGCTCAGGCTGCTGAAGCATAATTTGAGTCTCCTCCACTGTCACCGGGATATGGCCGATCGAAGCAGATGCCATTATAATGAAAAAGCAAGTTACATACAATAAATAAAGGTAAAAAATGCATTTCAAAAATAAACCACTAATATAGGACACGATACATTTACATAAGCCGTCTCAACATCCTTCAGTCACAGACAGTAGGATTGTACAGTGATTACAATGTCTGTAAGGTTCTGTGAGTGCATGAACCATACAAGAAGAAACCAAAGCAAAAGATATGACTATGACTATGACTAGGTTAGGCTGATTAAGCAGTTAAAGAGCTAAAAAAGGAGAAGGAAACAAAAAAAGACCCCCCAAAATAAAGTTTGACAGGCCCTAGATCCTGCAGTGCAAACACACAGCTATTAGCAGAAAAACCTCACATATTCCACAGAAATGATGAGGAGTGGCTAACACTGATCTTGGTTTAAGAACTAGACATGGATGTGTGCATGTTACCCCAGGAAGAAGCAGCAGGAACAGCTATGTTAGTCTCTGGTTGGTTAGTAGTCATGAACTGCAGCTGGCCAGATGTTTCTGGAACAGTTTGTGTAGAAGAAGAAATGAGAGCAGGGACTAAAAGAATTAAACATGCTGAAGAGGAGTAAGAACAAATGTTAAAATATTTACAGGTGTTGATGAAATAAAACATTTCAAGCAAGTATTTTTCATCTACAGTACTGTGCAAAAGTCTTGAGCCACGCCTCATTTCTTTATATTTTGCTTCCAATGAGCAGACTTGGTGGTCTTGAGCAGTAGTTCTCCAGGTTTCTGAAGGTCTTTCAGAGTTTTCTTTGGACACTGGCTGCTTTTTTCAGTCCCGTGCTTGTAACTGATTATCTTCAGGGGAATTATTTATCGTTCGGTAACTTTCTTCACACTGACCTATGAATCATTCAGTTCAATTTAAGTATAAAAAACACCTAATTTAAGGGAGGAACCCGAGTTTTGCCTGCATATAAAAGACAACCTAACAAAGAACCATTTGGAAACTGTATCTACAGTCACTTTGTTACTAGTTACCTGTCACAAAAGCAAATCATTAATTCCCATTTGGGAGTACAAAAGACGAAGCGTGAGGCCTAAAACTATCCTCAACAGTACCTGACAGTCAAGATCTTAAGACACAGGAAAAAAGGCCATGTCCAGATGAACTGTATCTGCTGCATAAATACCACTGTTAAAAATCCATGCAGTTAGACAGTGACAGTATTATTGCTGCCAGTTTTGGCAATGGCAGTACTGTTTCTCTTACCATGCAGGGTGGGGTTAGTATCTGGGTGGTTAGTGGTGAAAGATGGAACAGCTGACGTGCTGCTGGTTGGCTGTTGGGCTACAGGAAGTAAACAATCACAGATTATCAGTCATCTGAACTGACACATGGTGTTGCTACATAGCTGCCTCATAGAGCTTCATATAGAAATGTCATATTTCTGATGTAACGTGGTATCAATGATCAGTGTCACAAATAAACTAGAAACAGAGACAGTGATTAATATGGATACGTCCGTTGGTACGTCCTTCCTGCTGTCACCAAAAAAAGCGTGTATGATATATGTTATGATGCCAGCTGCTGCATATTGTGAACATATAGCACAAATCAAACTAAATTCTTTGAGCTAAAGGTAACACGTTAATGAGCATGAACACCAAACTCCGCCACCACATGGAGAACAAACTTCCTTTGTGCTCCATTGGGCCGTCCTTGTACAGTAACTGGTGAGTGGCCCTGCAACCTGCAACCATCAAGGGTCGGATGAGCACAGGGCCTCACAGTGGACTGAACACACCCAGGAAAGTTGGTGTGAACGTACCTGTGCACCCTTAACTGTTTTTTTAACAATAGTGTACCACCAATGAGCAGGTCACAAAATATCCAACAACGGTAAAATAAAGTTTAAATTTAAATGTAAAGTAAAGGGAACTGCAAGCTGGAATCAGCTGCGTTTTGGGGCGTGGCTTTTAATCTAAGGATAAAAAGGCAGCTATAGAATGGAGACAGCAACATATGAACTTCTGCATTAGACGTCGTCAGGATGTTTGTGAAACTGAGAGCTGCTTTTTGGAGGGAAAACAAAAAAACACAGCGACACTGACAGAATAACAACCGATTCAAAATGTTCACAGTGGACTATATCCCATATTAATGTGTTCAAAATGCATCAACATGAGAACAACAGCAGGTAAAACAAACCTAAACTGTGGAGACGTCAATACGACGCTGTATGCTTTATTGTAAGTTGAATTTAAGTGTTTGGGGTTTTTTGAGTAGTTCATAAATCAAATGCAAAAGCACCTTCCAATTTTTGAATACAAAAGAAAACTGTTTTCTAACAAACATGACGTTTGTTAAAATCCTACTTTGTCCTTCCGTCTGTACCACCAGTCACTTAAATTTATATTTGAACTATTAGTTCCTATTCACTTTCCAGACATTGTCCCCTAAAGGACTGAATGATGAACTTGTACTCAAATCTATGCTGTAGTTTCTTCATGACCTTATCCTTTTGGGGTGTATTTGGTTTGATGTGTAATTTTATCTTATCTTATCTTATCTTATCTTATCTTATCTTATCTTATCTTATCTTATCTTATCTTATCTTATCTTATCTTATCTTATCTTATCTTATCTTCAGTAAAACATTGTACATCACTGAACTGACTAAAGCATGAATAGAGCATTGTTGTTGCTGCTTTTATATTTGTGGTAATTTATGGATCTAAGGGATGTTTTCAGAATGCATAAGAGATATGGATGGTCTGATTTTTGGATCACGATGAAAAACAATTTGGTTTTTGGAGACTTGATGAGGAAACTGCGTTACGAGTGGACTCATTACCTGATTCATAGCATGCACGTGTGAGATGTCTAATAGCCAGGCATCCCTAATTGGCTGAACCTCACTGAATGCATGTATACGTGCAAATGTTTGTATGAACACTGTTTCTCTGTAGCTGACGAAATTCGCACAGACCGAAACGCTACAACTGAATAAAAATAATGGTTAGCGGGACGGTGTGCGGAGGTTATATTTATATATTTCTCTACAAAATTATTAGTTCCTTGAAATTTCAGTGAGCTTAACCTGGATGCTAAAACTGCAGAGTAAGAGCAAAGTGACAATAAAATATAAAAAGCTTGCACAGCGTGTTATTGATGGGAACACCACTTTCCAATTGTGCAAAGAAGCAAATCTGACCTGTTGGTACCTCGCTTTGTATCTGTGAAAGGACCCATTCACTTCAAGGCAGTGATGGGCCTTAAAAGCCACTTCTCCTTCTAACTACCCGTCATTACAACACATTCATGAAAACATAAAAACCTCATTCAGTGACAATTTATACGAGTTTTTCCACGTGTGAGTTGTCTCTCCTTATTCTAAGACGAATTTGAATCAAATCCATTACTGGATTGTAAAATCTGACTACATAATTATTTTAGTTGGGATAAAAACTACAATATTTTGAACTTTGAAGTCACATCATTTGGGAGAAAAAGTAGTGTTTCGTGTGATGGTTACAAAATCCTGTGACCATTTACCATCATGTCCACTTGGATTTGGATTTTAATAGCAGCTTTTTAATCTTTCTTTAAAAAAAAAAGATTAATTACAACAAAAACAGCCATTAACAGAGTCATAAAGAAGGGCAGCTACTGACAACAGTGTATATGAAGATAGTGTTAGCTACCTTACCATGTGCTGGGCTGCTGGATGCAGAAACATTAGTATCGGTAGATGCAGAGGTAGGAGCTCTGGTGGTGGTGGTGATGGTAGTAATAGGCAAAACTGATTAGATCAGATTGGATTATGTCAGTAACACAAAAGTATCTTGGATTCAACGACACATTAATGATGCATTATAAGAAATGTGAAACTTGCTGACTGAACAGGTTATTCTAATACAAACAACTGTTACCACTCGCTGTTTGTGAGGTCAAAGGTCGACAGCCAGAACAATAACTGGTACAGAAATATTCTATTTATGCTGTTTCTCTAACACCACAAATACCACTGATTAAAGATTAAATGTTATGTAGTCAGAGGAGAGGTAAACTTTTAGTGTTAGGAATGGCAGGGCCATTGAGTCGTAGAATTAGTAGTTGCATGGTTAGCAGGTGAAGACTAAACTGTTGTTGTTCTGCTGGTAAGGCTGCACGCAGTGTTTAACAGGACTGCATAAATCCTGTGAAGATTTTCTTCTTCACATGAATGTCTGTAGATACAATAAGCTATGCGCCAGCCTGAAGGAAGCCTATGATGAAACTTAGACGTGTAATTTTACTGGTATTTAATTTTCATGACTAGACTGGGAGGGGTCCACCTGAAAAGGTGACCAAATGATTTAGCCTCATGAAATTTGGGAGATAAAAGTCCTCATATAACTCTCAAGTAACAATTTCTCTATGTACACACAGTGTATATGTGCTCTCTTGGAACCCATTGATTAGTCTTATGGATTAGCGTTTAGGGGTAACAGCCATTTTTGGGGCTTCCTGTGTAGCCAACCAATATCTGGGTCACCAATTCCTGTTCCGTCTGCCACACTGTTTGCTAACACAGATAAATTAAAACAATAATAATAAAATAAATAATAAAAAGCAAAGTCATAGTCAACATGTATTAAGTTATTAAAAGATTTCATCTCCAGTCATAAGATCTAATATCCTCCTACTATAAACCTGACAGCATTAAGACACATGAACTCTCCCTGCTCATCTTTTTCAGCCTGTTTTATTGTAAATTCAATAGTTTAGGGGGACGCACTCATTTATT
This sequence comes from Etia nguti, assembly GCA_015106755.1. NCBI lineage: Eukaryota > Metazoa > Chordata > Actinopteri > Cichliformes > Cichlidae > Etia > Etia nguti. The sequence goes on from VUQG01044201.1 coordinate 32,131, forward strand.
TATTTTTTTGTTAAGTTTTGCACAGGAATCAAACATGAAAGCAGATGAAGCCTTACCAGAAGAGGAGGGGCTGGTTGCAGCGGCGGCGGTGGTACTGATGATAGAGGTTAGAGGCATGCTAGTGGAGAGGATGCTGGGAGATGGAGTGATGGTAGAGAGGACTGATGATGACAAATCAAAGGATAAGGCAGGACGAGAGGACGACACATGCAAAAACAAAGTGGTTTTAATGCTGGCGCAAGCGTTTGCTTTTTCCCAAAGTCCAGTTTGAGTGCAAATGTTCAGAAGGTCTAAAACCCTCACATGCACACATTACAAGCAGATATATATAATGTAAGCAGCACATATCGGTGCTTCATTAAAATTCCATTAAGAATGAGAAGTTCTTATTATCCTAATCAAACACAGAGAGCTGATTTTCCATAAATTCCTGGGAACATTCATTTAGAGCTACAACTTTTTAGTTGAAAAAAGGACGACAGAAAGGTTAATTGACTAATGAAAAGTTTGATGAACTCCGTCTTCAAACGCAGCAGTAGATAATTTACTCGTCTGTCAAACGGACAGGTTCATCAGAGCTGAATTAGTTGAGTATTCTCACAGGTAGTTAATGAATAAGAGAATGACCAAACTGATCCTGGAGGGTTTTATTTTTCAGAGGCGCAAAATAGCTTCAAGCTACTTTTCATGGTTTCTTGGAAGGTCAAACATGGCAGAGCTAAAAAGGTCTGAGATTTTTAGGAGGGAAATCTCTCTGAAAACCATTAAGAATAACGGCTTTGTGGTGATGAACTGTAACTGAGTTCCATAAAAAAGGTCTTTCTTTGTGGATGTTAGAAAGTGTATCCTAAATTACAGTTAGACGAAACAGAGGAAAAAAGGGGAAGCCACTACAGAAAATGTATTTGACTGAAAAATCCAGAAGCTTAAAACCAACCAAGGTTTAATAATCATTTAAAAAAGATGGAACGAAGAAGGTGGAAAGTAGGGGGAGGAATCACAGGGTGATGATAAAGCAAAAGCACTGAAGGGAACAGAAACGGCACAGGGAAGTGGAAAAGGTGAAGATGGAAAGGAAGGACAGAGGCTGCATGAAGAGGAGGGTGGCTTACCGTGGGTGTTGGCATTAGTAGTGTGGATGGTGTTAGTGGAGTCAGTGGATGAGGTGGCAGGAGAGGAAACAGCTGGTGGTAGTGACAATGTGATGGGATGAGAGAGAAACAGATGCAAAGGATGATAAATGGATGTGATGAGGAATGAACATCTTAAATGTACACAGTAGGGGTATAGGATCTGGGCTTCTCGAGTGTTCTCAGCATCGTTAATAAACAATGCAAATTATTCAACAGTTATGTAGTCATAATGATAAAAGCTCACTTTTTTCACACAAAGCTGACTGTGGGTCTGTGTACCGCTTACAACATAATCACACTAACCAGCAGCAACCAACCAATAAGTGATGTGGATTTAACGGGTCAGACTGTGGCTGCTGTCAAAACTTACCACACAGTCTGGTTATTTATTTTTATTTTGTCCCGAGCTTCCTCTCCTGCCGTCGTCAAGCTGACATACACAGCTCAGTCTAAAAGCTGCTGCTCTTTAAAATGTTTAGTCTCCAGTTCTCCAGAGTTTTTTCAAGCTCTTGCTGACCAAAGGGTTTAAAGCCATGAGATGGTTCACACAGTTTAAGTTTGATTATTTCATGTGGAAAGGCTTGAGTCTAAGCATGGTCACAGATGGGGTTTTGAAACAATAAATTCTGGACCATCAAGGGGATTTCAGAGGTGGACTGAAACAAGAGGTGATAAAGTCTACTTGTGAAAAGAAGTTTGTGCTTCAGAAAACCGAATGTTGTTTAAACTAGACCAGCACCAGCTGCTTACTCACTTGTGGTTCCATTTGACTTCTTCCACTTGCACCTCCCGAACAGAAGTCAAAGAGAGTTACATTTTTCAAGACAGCTACACCTGAATGAGCTTCACCCACTGAGGCACACCCACTCAGGCCTCCTTCACTCCTCAGACCACCACCCTAACTGTCTAACAGCTCCACAGGCTCTACTCTTCATCTGGCCATTTATTCTTTGTTCCATCAACCTTATGAGTTATTATGGCTTGTTGACCTGTCTGTGTTGTTAATTTCTATTCTGCAACACAAACTGTAGTTTAATTGGCCCCACTTCCTCGCTCTCATGGGCGCAATCGCACAAAAACTGACCTTTAGAAATACAGCATGTCCCTCTGAGGCTTCCATAGTTCTGGACAGTGTGAGAACTGACATTTCGGCAGTGAAGCTGGGTCACATTATTAGTTGGCCCACAGCTAATGTTCTGACCAGATCTCACTGGTAAGTCTTGGGTCATGTGACCTCTTTGAGCAAAAGAAACTGGTGGGGGTCCATTTTCTTGAGGACCATGATCTGTGCAGCGACAGCATTCCATTTTTAATGGCTATAGCGGCAGCTGAACGGCACCCTGGGGGATTTAGCTTTAAAAACATTATTTTGTTCCTTCGGGTATGATCTTTTTTGGAAACAGAAAATGTCATTAACCAAGCATTCCTGGAGAGATTCTTGGCAGATCCACATGGACTGGTGAGAGTAGGTGATATGGGCCAAATGCCTATTTTTCATTCTTTCCTCCTTTATCAGCTACTTGAACTTGTGAAGACCGATCAAATGAATAAAGCAGAGTGAAGCATCTGTCTCCATTTAATAATGTCCTCATTTGAATGAATCTGACTGAGATTCCATTCGTCTTTGCCTTCTTTTCTTGTCCAGGCTCAGTTAATGTCACATATGAAGCCCAAAACCATAAATCAAAGGCTTTTGCAATCTACATGACTTTCTCTTTTCTGATATGTTTGCTTTAAATAAGAAAACTGACCCAAAATTCATCTTCTTTTTGTGTTTTTTTTTTTTTATTAATTCACCAAATCTTCAATGTAAATGTTGGAATTTTTTTTTCTTCATGTCCCAACTAACAGTTATGCAGCAGTCAGTGAAAGAAAGACCTAACAGCAAACACAGATGTGAGGAGCAGGAGGTCACTGAGGGTTTTCTGGCAGAAAGGCGTTAGGAAGAGCAATAAACCCTGGACAAAGGACTCAAGCACAGGCGTTTGACCCGGGCGACCGAGGTTTGTGTCATGAAAACTGTCAAAGTCAATGACGGCGTGAAGAAGTTCATAAGGTTTATCGCAGGTTTAGGTAAGGACAAGCTGTGCTCTTCTAATTATGGAGCGTTGGCTTCCAAGTTCCAAAACTCTGACATCACCAGAATGTGACCGGCCTGCAGTATCATTAAATGTGGTTCTGTAGAAACACCACAAAACAAAGATGTTGATCACAATTATGTTGATCATCTCACCTCTTGCCAGATTCATCCTCAAACAAACTAGCATCTCTTCACTGTTGAGAGCAGTTTGACAGCACTGGGAATGCTTAAAGGAGAGAATATGTTCAGGGCTTTGGGGAAAGCCAAGGATCTCGGTCCAAACCTGAGCCTGCTTTCATTTAGAAAGTTTCTCTTAACAAGATGTTCAAAATTCAATTAAGCAGCTTTCTCTTATGAGCACATTCCCACAAAACCTGACCCTTAGACGCTTCTTCATAAGGCGGAAAGCAAAGCTCAACAGCAAAAACCATCATAGTGTGAAGCTGAATAAGAAGTGTAGACACCGATGCACTTGGTTTACCTTTATAAAAAGTCCATGTGGTCACTGAGGAAAACTTTTATATGGAAGTCAAGGCTGTATCATGCCTTTTGTACTTCAACAGTTCAAAGTGTATACACTTCCAGGTTTCAGCAGTATAGCTCTTGTATATATTCCATTCGCCTTCAAACACTCAAACTGTCATCTTTTCATGGTCAAAACTCTTTTACTTTCTTACTTCCTCTGAGGTCCTTACCGCGTTTGCATTTTTCACCAAACTGTAACACAGTGTGAAGAGCTGACCAAGACAAGAGACTTATAGATATTTGACATTTTTGACAGCTCTAATGTCAGAGGTAAAAGACATCAATGCAGCCAGGGAGATGCGATGCAATGAAATGGCACGAACCCCATGTTTAAAGAACCCCATAATTTATTCTTGGTATCTGCCAATCAGCTGTTCTGTGTGCTAGATTCACTTTTGTGTTCTTCATTTCTGTCTAAGCTCTAATGAACTTTGACTGGTGCAAGCGTGTCTATCACTGTGATCTGGACTAAGCAACCAGATGTAACAGAAAAGGTAAAGTCAGTGACTCATTAATGCAAGATTTACAGCTGATTTTGGTGTGAGAACTAAGGAGACCTACCTGTAATAGTCTTTTACCATTTTTACATTATTATAAAAATGATGTATGAAATTATGCAGACTCTAAAGCCTTTTTGTAAAAAGATGATATGTTTTCATTTAAAGGAAGAACTGATCACAAATGTTCGTTGTTATTTGTCTTTTACACATGATTAGTTGGTGTTACCTGATATAATGATGTTACCTGTAACTTCATCAGCTCTGACTTTCTGTTAGAAGAACATGGTATTTGTCTTTTCATTTCTGATTCATTGGTCCAAGAAGAAGAGTAAGTGTGACCACGTGATAAATTTTGATTTAACAAACTGATTTAATTTACTTATTAAAGATTCCTGGCAACTTTTTTTTCTTTACGATGAAAATGCTCAAATGCTCGGTGTCTTGCCGTGAACTCCACACACAACAAACAACAACAGAGGATGTTCACAGGTGGGAACGCGGTCTTTTCAGCCATTGTGTCAAAGAGCGTGATCGTTTCGTACCTGGGCAGCCCAGCGCAGGTGAGTCACAGTTAGTATTGAGGGGTGCGTTGCTCACTGGGAAGACGCCTGGGAGGAGAGGAGGAAAGATTTTTAGTCTGATAATCACAATGAAATCTGTACACAGGTTATTGTAATGCTCAGCTCTGTTAAGACTTTTTATTTTAGAAAAAATAAAAAAATAAATCTGAAAACATGTCAAATTCACACTTTTATGCTTATATGATATTCATGTATGTCTGAAATAAACTGCAATGGGACTGTGGGCTCAACACTCATTGTTAGTCCCACACTGAGCCCGTATTATATCATCTCTTCACTCATCCAGAAACCACTGGAGCAGACACGGCAATGAGTTTCATCACTTATTCATAATTTAAGTCAAATTTAAGTACAACTGCTGATGACTTATTCATACTGGCCTTTAAAATGTGAATATTTACTAGTTTCAGTCTTCAGAGACACTAAAAATGTGTTCAACATTTTCAGTTCACACTCAGCCACCCTGTGCTGTGCATGCAGCACTCCTTTGCCACGACCCTGAATCGGGAACTCTGACCTGCTACCCCATCTGTCCTTTCTGTAGTGTGAAAGAAAGTGTGTGTGTGAAAGGGTAGAAATCCACAAAAAGCAGGAAAAAGGCTCTCTGAAGCTGGTCTCCCATTTCACAGGTACAAATAAGTCTGGAGTCAGAGACAGAGTAAATGTAAGATCCTCCATCACTAAACTACTTGGTCGGTACCTCAGCTCCATACCGCAGATGTAAAAAGTACTCTGAGGGTTGGAGTAACGCTGACTTACTGTGTTTATGTCTGATACCAGTCTGACGCAGCAGACCCGGCTGCATCCGTCCGGCTCAGTTTCGGGTTTTTATATAAACAGTTCTGCGATCAAGCTTCAACCCAAGTGCCTGAAGTGCTTATCCATTTCTGGTTTGTAGTGAGCTGAAGCCTATCCCAGCATGCATTGGACATGAAGTGGGGTACACACTGAACAGAAGTGCCAGACGAGTAACACGATCTTCTATTTCTCAAAGTGTTTGCTACTTGTTTAAGAAAGTTTCCCACACTATTTTAATGGCGTGCAGATTTCTAATCAATCGGACTTTGTGGTCTTTGGTGGGTGCAGATTGGCTGCTTGCACAGATCGAGCCCTCAAAGTTATATTTCAGGGACAGTCTGTCTAACCAACTGTGTGCTTACTGTAGCCAAAAATCAAGCGCTCCTCAAGTACTTGGTCAATTGAAATGTAACCCCAAGCCTGGCTGCAGCCCACACATGCTGCATATTCACAGACCGTTCAGGGGAGTGGGTGGACGGGCGGGCGGAGAAAGCCGAGACTTTGTTTGAGAGGAATGTGTTTGAGAGATGTCAGCAAATCATCGCAGCGTTCAGCCGAGTGAAAAAGCAAGAATTCAGTAATCGTGGATGGCATGTGGTTCAAAAGAGGTGAGGAGGGCTGTGGATTGTGCCCAGTCATAATCTACCTCCAGCTCTCTCCCTTCGTCCTCTTCTTTTTTTAGACTAACACTCTGACTTCATTTCTTTGTCACCTCTCTTCTGTCGCTTCGGTTTTTCTGTGCTGCCCTTGCTTTTCCATTTTCTTCCCCTCCCATTCTTTTCACAATCTCAGCACAATGAATCCCCCATTTTCTACTCCGTGTGCTTCTATTACCTCCTTTTTGTTTTCCTCAGTATACTGTAGCAGACAGATAATCCACGGTCCCTTTTTTACAGTACAGAAGTGAGAGGAAGCGAATGGAGGCAGATTTAGATTAGGCTCTTTAGGAAAAGGATACCACAGCCCACTTATTGGTCTGGACTACTTTTTTTGGTTTGGACTAGTTAGCTCCAATGAAAGGAAACTTTACTTCACAGCAGTGTTCTTCTAAACCAGCAGTTTTGCCAGTTTGGTGTTTGTCACATATTTGTCAAAATATGTGACAGGAAAAAGCACAAACAGATTCACAACTTCCCATAAATTTACTGTTATTTTTCCAGCGACACCTAATCATCCGTCCACATGAAGCATATCTGAATTTGAGACTAACAACAACAGAAGCGATGCGTTCTCAGAGCACCTCAAAATTCAAATTTCCTTTCATTGTCAGCGAAGGCGCTTATGTTCGCCCTGTATGGCTTCATCAGGGCATCGCAGTGCTGACAGTAGCTCATGAACTGTAATTAATTCGATGACTCGGCATAGGACAGCGCACCATAACTCACCGTGATAAGTGGAAAACATGTTTATACTCGAGGGAAGCTGTTTGTCCATATTTATGGGCGCCAAATGCGGTTAAAGTAATATTGTGCAGCATTTTCATATAAACCAGCAGTTGACACTTGTAATAACACTGTGGCATGTCAGCTCATTGAAGCTTTTCCATGTGAGTGCCTGGCTGGATTTTACTTGGCAAAAAAAAGCCCCGTTCCTCTCTGAGCTGGCAAAGATGAACCGAGATTTAAATTCTCTCTCTGCGGTCTGGCAGGATGGCGGATGACTTCAAGGCACCCTGTAAAGCTTTTGAACAGCTCTCATGTGAAGCCGTGTTTTGTTTCTGAATGTTTCCCCAATGAATACACATAGCTTTGCTTTTGCTCGTTCACAGGAACCCTCCGCACTGCGCTTCTAAATTAAAGTGCATTATTTTCAGGCCATAAAACATGTGGTCCACTGTGTCGAATTAAAAGAAAACCACTCTGTGAATAAGTCCGTGCAGCGACGCGATTAGCGATTAGTGTAGGTGTCTGCCACCCCCCGCCCTGCATCAATAAGACATGAAAGACAAGCTGTACTGTATGTACTATATATACTGTATGAGCACAGAGCGTCCATCACCACCGGCCTCATTAACAGACCAAAGAGCAACATACACCTGGTTTGGCCAGAGGCTCTCTGCTAGGCTCATAAAAAAGGAAAGAGCATTTTTCAGGTAAACAAAATCAAAAGCAATTTTCTCTGTGGAGACATAAATGAGTGTGAAGTGCACTTGGAACAAAAGCGTACCCGCAGACATCATTAATACAAAATATTCAGTCTTAGTTTAACAGTCACCATCTTTAATGCTTCAAAGGAGAGATCGTCCAGTTTTTGTTTCAGTGTAAAGTTTAAAGTCTTATATATGTGTTCTCTTTATTATGTTGTCTGTTTGGGGTTAGTTACTTCCTGTTTTATTTGGTCTCGTGTCTTGTGTTTAGTTTTGCTGTGTCCCCTCTCCTTCATTACCTGTGTGTGTCATACTGTTGGTTTCTTTGTGTTTCTCCCACTTGATGCATGGACCTTGTTTTTTTCTGCCACTTGCTACTAGGATTCCTTGCATTTAGTTTTTTCGCATGCAACCTGGATTTAAAGATTAGCCTTGGTATTTCCACTCCGTCCTCCAAGTCTGCATTCTGGGTCCACCTTATCCATCCATTATCCTTATCAAGTTGCTTAAGGTATGAAGTACTGATGGTGATGACAGTTTATTGCCTTTGAGTGTATTTCTTCATTGCTATTGTCACTGACAGTACAGCTAAAAAGTAGAAATGGTGATCATCAAATGGTGATGAAAACCACACAAAATCAAAGCCCACTGAAGCTCTGGCAGGTAAATCCAGCACTGTGTGTCCACCAGCAATCTGCACAGACTGAAGCCTAAATGAACCCTCCTCCTAAAGTGGAAGAAAACATGCTACAACACAAAAATATAATCCAGGGTGAACTGTTCATCTGAATAGGACAGGCACCAACAAACTGCACCCTCAGAAGTGAGCACACAGTCACTGAAAACAATCATCATTACAGAGGACGGTGCCTAAAAAAATGTTCGTTTGCTTACAGCTCAGCAAAGATGGTTGAGACGTTTTTTTTAATGCCTTTAGCTCGTTAGCCAAACATGCAAATATTACCATGAAGCCTCCGTGTTTAAGAGCTCTGCGGCCTTCAGATCAGACCTCCCCTGTCTGCTCTGATCCTTCCCTGTGCACCTCCATTGGACTCAGACTAAAACACAACAGTTCACTCAGTTAATCCTCAAACTGTGGCTGCTGATCAGAAACACTAACACTCCAACGCTCAGTGACTCTCAGTGCTTCCACTCTGGACAGTGTACACGGCCAGCATTACTGCATGCTGTCCTCTGTTACACAAAGACGTTTTGAGACCTGTTTGAGGGACTAATTTCATTTCCCCATCATACTGGACCAAGTATGAGAGTATGATGCAAATCCAACTGCTTCATTCCACTTCATGGAATGAACTTTTTCTTTCCAAGCATGTACGACGCAATTTTTAACTATATAATAAATTAAATGAAAAACGCAGAAGCGGGGGGTCAACGGGCGGCCAGGGCCACATTCACTTCTGAGAACTCATTTTAAATGATTATTTTTTAAATAATAAAACATAGCTTTGTGTGGAACTATGTCTCTCTGGGAGTTCAAAAACAGTTTTTAGTGTATACACCTAATTATCAGTAAGCTTTATCAATACAGAACAATCAATTATTCCTGACTTCCCTGAAAAATGTCTAATTTAGTGGCAATTAAAGTTGACATAACTGAAATTCCAGAACATTAATTAAATTTAATAATAGTAAAGACATTAACAGAGAGGTCACTGCAAACAGCTGGATCAGCACCAAATAAGGACAGATAATTTAAAATCTGGAGCTCAATAATTATTCCCTTTTAAGCAAAAATCTCAAATATTTGCTTGTTTTATTTACAAAAATCTAAAGACGCGTCACTTTTTTCTTCCATGAATGACAGTGAATGAAATTAAAAAGATTCCAGGGCTTTTTCAGACTTTTCCAAACCCTCCCACTGCCGTCGCTGCTTCTGTGTAAATGACATTTATGTGTATCTTAGTCCATTCGCAGAGGCTGTGACCTGCGTTTGAACCTCTGCTACACAAACCTGTGAATGAGTGTGACATCGAATCATTTCTAATCTCCGAGCAGCAGACATCTGCGAATGTGGACTCTGTGTAACACATTTGATTCTCCAGACTAATCCTCTGTTTGTGTTTCCTACTGCTCCAATTATCCAGTTTCCCTGCAGGGACCAATTAAGTTCATGTCATGTTTATTTATTACTAATTCTGCTGCGATTGCTGCCGAGCAAAATGCGGAAGCCCAGCTGCAACAAATGTGATCATCTAGGGCTACATGCAAAAGTTACTTTCATTATCAGTTAATCTATTGATATGATTATTGATTTTTAATTTATAAGATGTGAAAGAAGAGACTTTAATGAAGGCGTTTTAATCCTGGGAACCTGTGGATACTAATGATGTAATGAAAAAAGAGTCTAGTTTATCTAACAGTGCATTTCTGTATCACTGGATAATTCTGCTGCAGGGTTATGACAGTATTTAACGCACAGAGAAGAGATGCGTGTTGCATCTGTACAGTATATGAATGCAGACTGCTTTAATACGGGCACTCCTAGTGCCAAAAAAAAACATCCTGGTAAAGTCGAGGCTTCAAAATGCATCCAGAAATCAATGGAAGATGCCACATTGCATAATCTACAGCTTTCATACACAGCCAATAATCTGAACCGATAATAATCTGAGAATAACATATAAAGAACATTTAAATAACTGCTGCTGGGGAAGATCTTTTGTTTTGTGATTATGTTTTGCTTATGACATTCTACTATTGTACATTAAAGAAACATAAATCCAAAGGCTGCCATATTAGAATGAAAAAAGGAGACTGTTACATATTCCAGTCCATGCATCAGCACAAGTCAACACAGACATAGACTCACACTCACACAGGTGCACACAGGGTGTTAGCAGCACTCACCACTAGCTGGCGCAGTAGTTGTTAAGTGAATACAATGAGGGTAGCAAACTGTGAAGAGAGGGACAGGTTAGTGGGCATGAGTTCCAAAATAATACAGACAAGAATCAGTGGAGAGATCTGTTAATGCAAATGTAAGATCTACACACTTAATAAACAAAAGACAGAAAGTAAGTCATCAGTCACTCAGGCACATTTAATATTCAGAACATCAGTCAAACCAGCGTAGGTGGTCTGAACCTCCAGGAATTAGACAGATCCCTCAAAATCAAAAGTGCATGTCTGCAGAAGTGTGGAGGTTACCTGAAATGGAAATGCCTGCAGTCGCAAACACCTTCTTATGTGTTTTCTGTCTACTTACTGATTTAATTGACTGAAGTGCTGATGTCACTCTGAAGCTTGTTGTGCACTGCGGGCTGCACCGTGTGAAAGCTGTAGCATGAAAGACCTCACTCATGCCTCGGTCTATAAAGTCTCTGTATGTATGTGTGGATCTCACAGCTAAAGTTACAGGCAGAGCTAAAGTGAACCCCCCCCCCTTACTGTGAGCGCAGGACAATATGGAAGCTTAGTGCAGAATCATGCATTTCTGAAAAACCACCACAAGTCTCAGAGGTAAACAGGCATGCACACACACACACACAAGCACACACACACACACACACACACACACACACACACACACACACACACACACACACACACACACAGAGGCTCTTTCTCCAGTGGGTACAGTGTTGGCTGGAATTTCACTAAAACCGCTGTGGCTAACCTCCTGTGGCTACACGCTCGTTTACAGAGCTTTAACTATGAGGTACTGCACTGTGGGCGCGCGCGCACACACACACACACACACACAAGTACACACAGGTTTGTACCAGTGGGTGTGTGTATGTGTGCAAAACGTGCTAATAAAAACAGTGAGAAATCTTTAATAACTGAGTCATTTAAATGTACATGCCTCCGTTCAGAGCGGTACAGTAGCACACATCTGTGTTGGTGTGTTTCACCAGCCAAATGGGTTTGTGGACCAGAGCAGGAATCACAGTGATTTCTGATCAGCAGCCAAAAAGGTTGCTGGAGGTGATTAAGTCACCAGACGCAGCTAAAATCTACCAGAATTTGGCTGAAGTCTGGTTCTAATTTTCCATGCTGATAGCAAACAGACTGAAGTGCTGAGAACCTGGAGGTGTGTGTGCGTGTGTGTGCGTGTGTGTAAGACACGCGACTTCTCGGTGCCACAGTAAATGGGAAGAAAAATGTTTTCATTGTGACGTTTAGTGTGCAAACTCAGCAAACACGATGTGTAAGAACGTCTCTCGGGTCTTCCTGACTCCTCTGTGTGGACTGCTGGTTCCAGCTAAAGAACAGAGTTTGAGTTTTTTATTTCTTTTTCGTGTTTCAGCTTTTCCACATTTGCTCAGTCTGATGTTGTAAATCAAAGAAACGTGTCAGCGCGGCTCCTTGGCTTAACCGCCTTTCTTCTGTGTGGTGTGGCAGGCTGTGGGTAACGTAACGCTGACAATGATTCAGACCTCTGGCTCGGATGCCACCGCGGTGGCACAGCCCGGTTGACTTGAAACACAATGCTTCCTAGTGTGAAACACGAGGTGTGAGCAGAAGCTTACGGGAACGCTCTATGCAAATGAAAAGCCTCATTTAAATGTGCCTGCTTTTAGCGCCGCTGCTATTCTTAGAGTCCCTCTGTGATGCGTGCGGGATCTCTCTCAAAGCGTCAAACCGGTAATCATTCAACTTCGGTTTCATTTTCGGGAAGTGGGCAAAGATGCATTGAACCTGCCGAGGACTTTAGATGGTGACCAAAGATGGCGATGTGTCCATCTAAGAAAAATCTCCTTCACAGTCGGAGTGCTGTGTGCGCAGACGCCTCAGGGGTCTAGTTCATCGCAGAACAGCCAATAAATGATTTAAAAAGATGGCGATCGTGCTCCTGCTCTCACTCATTGCCGTCGGGCTCAGAATCTGCCGATCCTGGCATTGATCCTTCATTAAAAATTTAGATCGTTTGAAACAGAAGTTCGTGTTCGAGGTCTGTTTAGATGGCGAGGTGTCAGACTGGACTTCCAGGGAGTGATCTACGATTAGCAGCTGAATATGCAGAGAAACAAACAAACTTTCTGAACGCTGCTCATGGAGGAAAAAAGTCAAATAAAAAAGTTCTCTCCTTTTTGCACATTTCACACTTTGCAGATCCATCCAGTGACCCAGTTCAGGCCTCTTGGCAGGTCAGTCTGACACCCCTGACCCGCAACACACGTGGCTCTATCACAGCCCATGCAGCACGCCCCTGTTCCCGCCATCATGCTTGTTTAATCACATTATGATTTCTTTCCTGTACTCACTGCAGCTGAGTGAGGTGTCGGTCTGGGCCAGAGAGGCCGGGATGGTCCAGTAGCTGTTGTCCCAGTCGATGATGTTCCCCACGCTGTCACACGTTAATGTGCCGAGCTGCTGAATGGACATGGCGTAATCCCACAGCCGCAGGTTGTAGATGTTCCCGTCGAAGCTCTGCTGCTGACCTGAACAAATCCCAGAAAAACAGCACTGAGAATTGCAGAAATGTATCAATTTATTTTCCTTTAAGATCAAAATAATAATTCCACATCCTCAAAGTATGCAGTTACATCAATGTCTGCTTTGGTAGAAGTGAGTTAGTAATGAGCTCAGCACCACAGAGCAGGTAGCATGGTTCGAGACTTTCCCACTTACTAACAGAAGTGAGTGCATCACTTATCAAACCGAGGTGCTGTTACTGTATGTGACATCACAGGGCTGTGGGACGCCATGAAATGTCACGCAGAGAATCAGAGTTCCAGGTTGGGGTTATTTTTTGTTGCTTTAATATTCTGTCTACGAGTGTGTTTCATCCATTTTAGCCTTTAATGCTGACAGTTTTACATCTCTTAACCCTGCAGATCCCCAAACCAGTGATTACTGGGTGGTGAAGCTTCTCTGCAGAATGTCTTTATAGCGGTTTGACACTTTACGTGCACGTCTAACAAAACGCATCAAAAACATGGAACTCGTGTCGGAGCTTACTGCCTATCCGGAATTCTCCCCCAGCCTGCACGGAGTGTCCGGTGGAGCTGGAGCAGGCCTTGGCCCAGTAGTTTCCATTGAAGTAAACCGCCACACGTCCATTTGATGATGTCCAGAGGACACAGAAGGACTTCATGGAGTAAGTGAAGTCAGAGGGTAAGATGATGTTGTCTATTGGACAGACCACTCCATCGACCACCATCTTCAATCCCGTGCCATCGGAGCCAAAACTCAGCAACACGGCACTGCTGTTGTTGGAGTAAGTGAAGATCCATTCTTTCTATTCAGGGAACCATAACAATAACACGAACTTACTGTGGTGGGATGAATAACACACAAGTGCATGTAAATTAGATAATTTAAAGCCCCTAAACGGGTCTATTTTCTTATGATTTGACATACTTAAGACTGAAGCTGTAAAAAAAATGTTAACGAAATAAAGAAATAAATGACTCTGAAGTTTAGTCAAATCAAATCGATCTAAAATAATCAGTGACGTTTATCCAGACCTGTTTCAGGCTGCTGCGCTCCACCTCGAAGCATATGGTCAGCTGACTCAGCACAGGGATGGAAACAGAATTGGCGACCTTGGTGATCTGCCCAACGCCGCCGCTCATCTTGACCTTTTGGTTCCTCAGTGCCACGGCAACTAGAACGCAGAGACGGACATCGAGAAGAAGGAAGAACGAGAAGTGAAGACAAAAGATGAGAAAAGTAAAAAGGAAGAAAGAAAGAAGATAAGGAACCAAGCAACAGCAAAAGGAAACAAAGTGAAAGAGCAAAAAGAATAAAAGAAAATTCAGGAAAAATTCAAGATTCAGGATAAAAAAGGAAAAAAGACAGAAATGAAATAAAAGAGAAAATTCCAGAACAGAAGCACCAAAGAATGGAAGAGTAAAAAATAATAAAAATAGAAAGTAGGAGAAGCAAGAAAAGCAACGAGATTAAAAAAAAAAAAGAAATCAAGGAATTCAATCAAGGAAAGAAAGAAATGTTAAAAAAAAAACAAAGAGAAAAGGACAAAAACGGGAGTGAAAACACGGAATCACAGAAGGGAAAATTAACGAGTCTTTGATTGGTTTTTCAGTTTAAACAGTTCAAATCAAAACTTGATTTCACCCAACAAAGCTAATTATTATTGTTCAGATGTGATTTGGTGATTATATTTTCTTCATGTGCCGAACTTTTTAAATGAAAGTTTGACTGAAAAAAGCAAAGCGGTGACAATGAGTCTGAGTTCGACTCTCAGAAAACACACGTTTTATCCACAAGCAGCTCCTGATCAGGACCTCAGCCTTTCTCAAGTGTCACGTCAAACAAAGTTTCTCAGCAGGAGAGCGGCTCTGGCTGGAGCTGTCGTCTGTCACTGCTCACTGGAAAAACGCTCAAATACGGCTACACAGCAAACATGCATGAAGGCAGGTACACACAATGCACCAACACACCGCAATCGCGTCGGGTCGGCCGGTGACACATCAAACTGTCTGTGATGGAGACACTCCGGTCTCTTCACTGCACGATAACCTACAAACATGCACCTTCAGTCAGACTGTGCATGAATTCATACAGCTAAAGTCAGGAGGCCGGCCTCCAGCGAGGACACGATGTAGAGTCCAATTCAACCTCTCATACAAACCAGGACATACTGATTATACTTTTTATCACTGATGAAAAAACTGGTGTGGAAACGCTTCCCTCTGTTTCTATCACAAAAAGGAGTGACGAAACCTGCAGTATCAGAATCTGTGAGACGTCGTCTGTCAGCTCTGATGGCGTGTCCGTATACGTGCCGTCGGGTGAACGAGCTGTGCTTTGTGTTTACGTCTTTTTGCAGAATCTGTTTTCCTGCTCTTTCATCGTTTGCTGTTTCAGCTGTTTGGTGGTCGCTGAAATGGTTTTGTGAGCTTGCAGCTGAGATTCTGAAGTTTCCGTGGATACCACACATGTCTATGTTTAAATAACAGATCTCTTTACATCACGTTAAACCAGATGTCTCCCTCTCATCTCGGTAACGGGGCATTGGGGTTCAACACGTTAATTGTTTATTGTAAATTACTTTGCAGTACAAAGAGCCATAAGGGAGGTTTTTTTTATCTGTAGGAAAAACTTGAAAGCTTATGAAATTACAGTTAAAAGTCCAAAATTTCTGTTTGTGGTGAGCAGCAGATCAAACAAGTTAAGAATTAAAAATGGTATGATCCCAGTCTGTCTTTGAATCTGATTGGCCGCATGGCATTCCTGTCAAATTAAAGTCTCGCCCCAGCCCGCATGGATTCTCAGCAGGGCCATCAATAACTGACATATGAAATTATCTCGCGGGCTGGATATAATTGTATGGCAGGCCAGATGTGGCCCGCGGGCCGTACATTTGACACCCCTGCTTTACTTGCTGGTTTTGTCCAGTGTGAAACTTTGCAGTGTGCTGCACACACACACTCACTCCAGCTGTGAGTACATGAATACTGGCTGGTTGTTGGACTGCTAATGGTCGGCTGCAAAGATTTAACATGTCAGCAAACCAAAGTGGGTTCAGAAAAACCTCCTGGGCCAAATTCTCCTCGATTAAACTCTGTGTGTTACATGTGAAAATGATGCTTTTGGTCAGAGTTCAGTGAGCAGAGCATTTGTAATCCTCATACTGTAACATTGGCCCTTTGATGTTTGTCACCTAATGAGCTGTCCTTGTCGCCAAACCCATCCTCAAACTCTTATTGTTTAATGCCTGACTTAGTTAAGATACACCTAAAGATCAGGACCCTGTTGGTGGCTTTCACCTACCATGTTGGAAGCTAACTCTGAAGCCTTTCTTCTGCACACTGAAGTCAGAGGTAAAAGACAGCACCATCCGGTTCCCCGTCGAGTTCAGCGTCAGCCCGTTGGCCGTCAGACCACAGAACACAACTTCAGCGCTGCCCGTATTCACCTTCACCCAGTCGTAGATGCATCCCGGCGCCTCCTCCAGTTCAAAGTCCAGGAAGGACAGCTGGATAATGAAGCCAGTGGGGGCCTGCATGATCCACCTACAGTTGTACGAATTGGGGTATCTCTGGGGGTAGCACGGCGATGTGATTTCTCCGTGGGCCTCCGTTAGCACCAGGTTACAGTTTGTGGAGGTGCAGCCCAGTACTGGGGGTGATAAGTTCATGAGTGTTCACACTGTGACAACCTTCAATGAGGCAGCAACATTACGGAGACAGGACGCTTAGTAGACAAGGACACGGGGATAAGAACGAGACAAAGAGTACAGCACTACAGGGCCATAACATGTGAAGCAGACAGGGGACAGACACATTTTTACAACCATTAGAAGTCAGAAGACAAAGTAGTTCTCACGGACAAACGCAGCCTAGTCAGCCAGTCAGGGATGAAGAAAGGTTTTCAAGAAGGACTCAGAAGACAAACCCAGTACGTTTTATTGTTGTTTACAGGACAAGAAGATAAGATGAGGGGATGCAAGAAGAGTAGTTCAGGAGTAATCTTTGAGGAATCACACTTCAGTTATGAGCCAGAACAACTCGTGCAGTTAATCCAGGGAGGAATCAGTCAAACAAGCAGACTGACACTACAACCTGACTCCTGCAAGTTTACATTGAAAACACACAAGCATGCACATGCAAAGTGATCTCACCAGTTAAGAGTTAAAGTCACCCTTGTTTTAAGGAGCAGTCAGATTCTTCATTTTTAAACAAAAATACGAAAATCTTGGCAGAAAAAAAACACGAGCAGCTGTGTTTTTTGTTTCATTTGCAAAACCGAAGCTCTCTGAGATCCAAAGAAAACCACTTTCATTTAAAGGTACCGATACATGCTGCACTTCGGCTGGCTGAGTTTCCATATTTATGTTAATATAAAGTCATGTTTCACATTTTCACATCCCGGTAGCAGGGCCACGTACAGCCCTATCCACCTCCAGCCGTAAAACGTTGGCTGTTAATGGAGCTCGATTTTGATTTTTCTAAACATGAAACACGTTGGCCTTCATCGTCCTCAACAACAGCTGGAAACAAGAACGTTTCCTGAGGGAAAAAAATAATAACAGACAAGGGCTGAAGTGGAAAGTGGAAAGAATGGTTCGCCTTTCTCGCTCGGGGCAACAATGGCCTCCGTTGATCTCAGGCTCAGCCTTCGCCACAGCCAAAACCACAGCCGACGTCAGAAACGCCGGCATGCGCGTGTGCGCGTCTTAGAGCCCTCACTTCAATAAGAAAAGCTCGCCGGTGTCACATTTCTCACAGTCGTCTTATTTCATATTCATTTGTGCAGGCTGCACAGCTTTACTGCAGAAACTGACAGCTCTGCGCCTCGCTTGTGGGAACAGAAGCAGATGAGGTGAAGCTCACGCATCATTCTGGTAAATGTTTTTAACCAAGTGCAGCAGACTTTAAATTACGAGCGGTTGAAACGATCGTGGCATGTTGCCAGATCCTGAAACGCTTTCAGGCTTCTCAAGCGCTGCTTAAATCAAAATAAGGAGACAGCTGCTCAAACAGCTAAATCGTGGCCGTTAATCCTTTGAGCCACCAGCACAAGTCATAACATGAAAAAGGAGTCCTTTAAAATCATTTAAATGCATTCAAATGGGCGAGTATCCACACATTTACCTCCTTTCACAAATATCTGTACGTATGAGTGACCAGAGGAAGGGGTCAGTGTTTCCCTGCTAATGGAACATCCTGAACATGATGCTTCTTCAAAGATTCCCAAAAACACACGTAAGGAGTCTCTGCAGAGTGCTGTGTTACTGTTACTCAATCAGAGTAGGTGTTTCTCAGCCTTCACATCCGATTGGTCGATCAAATGCACGAGCCTAGCTCAGGCACATCCTCAGCCATGCCCACCATCCACAGCGATGGTCGAGGAGTATTTAAGAATCTCCCAGCTGTGTCCTTTAGAGACCTCTGCTTAAGAAACCATGATCACCTCAAGCTTCGTGTTTTTTTAATTCTGCGGATTCAGGGTTTGTTTACACTGTGACGAGGCTCTTCACCTATCTGGTGATCAGTGATTTCAGAGGACATGGGACACAAAACCTGCACGTACACAATCACCACTCACAGGTAGTTACGAACTCTTCGCTGT
This sequence comes from Etia nguti, assembly GCA_015106755.1. Lineage (NCBI taxonomy): Eukaryota > Metazoa > Chordata > Actinopteri > Cichliformes > Cichlidae > Etia > Etia nguti. The sequence continues at coordinate 50,838 of VUQG01044201.1, forward strand.
CTGTGTCCCAAAAAAAGGTTTTAAATGCTTTTTGCCGCTGTAAGCCATACTCCTGCTGTGCTTCTGCCTTTTAATGCACCTGGCTTTGAAATGGCATCAGTTGAATTGAAAAGTTAAAACCGTGGGGCGTGAGGTTATACCCCCCCCCCCCCCCACAATCTATTCCACCCCTCTCTCCTGAGTCATTTATGTTCTACAAGCAATTTACTGAAAGCATGCTGAACGTGTCGGATCAACAGAGGGTGATTTAGGATTTCTGTGCTGACAGAAACACACGTGCATACCCCGACTGCACAGGTGCACAAATTTATACACAAACCCATTTCCACTCCTCCTGAGTGTGTGTGTGTGTGTGTGTGTGTGTGTGTGTGTGTGTGTGTGTGTGTGTGTGTGTGTGTGTGTGTAAGTATCTCAC
>VUQG01044202.1:0-27620 GCA_015106755.1 Etia nguti
AAAAAAAAAAAAGAATGAAAAACTTTCTAAATTAATTCAGTTCTCATTCGAAGCAAAGATTTGTATATGCATACCAATTCCAATTCACACAGAGAATTTCAATTTCAGATATATATATATAAAAACCTTGGAGAAAGAGATGTCCTTTTTATTCTCTAAAGTTGTCATTTTGAACAGAATTAAGCCCACCGGGGACTAAAATAAACGAATTTAAGACATGCTTTTAGACAAAAATAGTTAATATGTTAATGCCTGTGCAGCCTGCAGGAAATAAAGTATTTCCATGCAGGAAGACATTCAGATCACACTGATAGAAAATGCTAAGAAAGGTAAGATGCATCTCATTGAGCCTTGATTTACTCCAAGCATTCCAGTACATTTCATTTTGGGTTTAGTTGGCAGGAGAACCTTTTATGGACCACCTGGGAATAGGCACTTATTACAGCTTACTACACCACCTTAAAAAATGTCTGGCTAATTCGACTGCTTGTCGCATACTGATGGAAAGGACAAATTTACCTGGCAACTAAGCCCTCTCCGTGAGTGCTTTTGCACAGCTTGAAACCAGCTAGCACCTCAGAGCATACTACAGATGTTCAAGCACCAGTGCAAGGAACTGTTGTCAGAATCGAGCAGCACACATGCTTTTAAAGCAGCAGGATAATCCTTATCTACATTATAGCAACAGGTCTTCCCGCTGATCAGCAGTCCATTCGCAAACATCGGGGGGTCTTGGCTGTCCATAATTATACCAACAGATCAATAGTAATGACCAGAGGACCATGCACTGAGCACTGGCCTTCAATAGTTACTTACTGACACAGAGACAATTTTATGTTTGTAAAGTATGTAAGGAGCAGATCATTAAGCTGAAAGAAGTGACATTTACACTGCATTATGTTCAATATCAGACATTAATGGCAAAGTGTCCCCCTCATCATTCATTTTCTGTACGGCCATGCTGAATTGAACAGCGGCAGACAAACGCGCATAGACTTCAGCAGCATATGTGTCTAAAAGCAGCAACCTACAGAGATGGAAAAAATAAAGAAACACGTAGTTGCAGATACTCCAATCGCTGCTTGACACTGCCTCCAAAAATGAGTGAGTCTTTATAGGCTGCCATGTCAAAAATACCCAACTTTACAACAGATGTAAGCATCTTTATACCCTGGAACAACAAATGTCCTGGGGTTTTTTTTGGTGTTTTTATAACTCAGCTCTTAAATTTTATTAAACTGCCAGCTGTCCCCTGAGCTTCAGTCACCAAAACTGCACCACTAAACCTCCTGTGGTGCCTTTTATTTGAGCATTTTAATGCTTTTATCTGAGTAGTAGCTCATTCAATTGCTCAGTAGCTTATTGTTTTGATGAGTGAAATTCTGCATTTCATCTGTATGTTACTTAGTATTAATTAGCAATTAATTATCTACACAATCTTCAGATGCAGCTTACTATCAAAAACTTGCTACCCACTCATGAAAATATGATCACTTCTGGCTTCAAAAAACCAACAAGAGCGTAGTGGCCAAGCACTGTGTACTAACGCAGTGGCTAAATTAATCCAAAGATTTGTGGCTAACTATTTTTCTCTTCCTGCGGTCGCTCTCTGCCAACTAAATTCAATTACTACTGCTTTATTGAGACAGGGATTTTATCTTTAGTTGAAATCACAGGTCAGTACGTGAGAATGTTTGTCTCTAAATCAAGACAAAGCCAAAAATAACCCTAGAACGCATGGCGCCTCTAGCAAAACTCATGGCTTTGGAGCATCTCTATGGTTGAGCCTCGTCTCTGGGATGCCACAGGCTAGCTTGGCTGGAGATAAGCATGTTTCTAATTAGCCACCTTTACACTGTCCCCTTCACATGTGACATTACTACAAAGTGACCAAAATAAACAATAGTATGGTGCCCAAGAGTATCATTAAAGTGTTGGTGTAAATAAATGACTGTGTCATAGGGGAAAGACGAAGACAGGAAACAAGACCGAAAACTGATTAAACAATTAAACAGAAATCAGGCCATGACACCTGAAGACTAAGTAGATGGGAACCTTGACCTTCAGATTCAGTCAAGTCTAGGTGACTCAAGCTTAACTTGTTGTAGGAAACAAGAACAATTTCTACTCTACTCCACTCTACCAGAGACGCTTTACTGTGAGCTCGCACAAGGCTGCCTTGGGGAGGCAGGTGGTGTGTGTGATTGCCTAAATTACCGAACCATGAGTGAATTTACTGAAGAATTATGGGTACAGCTTTTGTATGTGCGCGCTCTCACCGTGATGATTGAAGAGATCGCTGTGTACGATGTCAATCAGGCAGTCCAGTTTCTGTTTTACCAGGCGACCCAGAGGGACTTTTAGGATGAACTCTGTAAACAGCTTGCTATGGAGACACAAAGAGGACAATATAAATTTTTAAAAAACAAAACAAAACAAAAAAAACAGTCCAACTAATTAGGCTCATCTATGCGTTTTCTCTAGCTTGGCTTGGCTTGTAATGTTGCATTAACTAGATTTTTATTTCTTTTTCTGGGGCATTGAACACAGCAAACAAGATTTAGATAATTGATATACTAATTACTGGTTATATCAAAACACTTTACGTTCAATTTCAGTAATGTAGTCGCCACTATAGGCTGCACTCCACAACTTGTCTCACAATTCAACTCTCTTCAAATAAAGAACACAGTTTTTTGGGTTTCTGGGGGGAGTTTGGATACAGGAACTTTCTTATTTGGGTATGGCACTTGTGTTTTGCTGTTATGAACATTTTATACTTTGTTTCAAGGTTTCATTATATCATATGGTATTGCATATCACCATTTTTCTTAAGCATAGTGAGTTTTTTGGTCAAACGTTGACCTTCCAAAGTAATTTGACAAAAAGCTTTCAGAACAAAAGGAAGTACTAGAAATGCTTTGAAGCTTTCAGCGCCACAGAATAGCTTCATCAGTGGATTTTGGTAAAATGAATGAGAACGTTACTTAAAAATCTAATCACAGTATGCCCACATATGTTCTGCGAAGCGTCTAATAAGTCTAAATACGTAAATATGCCTTTGTGGGTGCATTGAGATCTTTGAGTTTGTTCCTATGACTCACACTGCCATTACTCTGAATGTCTTCCGATTTTTAAGAAGCATGAATACAAATGAACTCTACTGAACTAAAGATTTATAAAGTGATTAAGATAACCTAACTGCATTGCAAAAACAAAAAAACCACACAAAAAAAACAAATGAAAAAAAGAAAATGAAAAGAAACATAAATCATTAAAAGGTTTTCATTAAAAATAACACATTTATTAATAAAAATCCACATCTGAGCATAGATACAAAACATGCATAGTTTTTTTTCCCCCATAAATGAAGAGGCCTAATGCTCATTATGCTGGCAAGCTATGCCTCAAGGAGGAGAGGTAAGGTTTTGGAAGTGGATGAAATAACCACCCCCAACCCCAGGGCTTCAATTTAGTTGCCTCCAGCACAGCCACTCAGCCAGGTTTGTGCTAACAACAAGAGCAGCTGATGCCACCTTCGCTCAGACAGGAAGATGAGCCAAGCCTGTGATTTATGGCTAGGTGAATGTTTCATAAGGACCACAGCTTTCAGGATTAAAGTTAATATCAAAAGCTTCTCTCATGGCGTTGCCTTTTAAACCACCGAAATGATAACAAAGCATCTAACGCTGCTCGCTGTGCTGTCTCACGTTATTTTTGGGGGCTGAAAAAAATAAAATCTGGACTTCTTGTCAAATGCAAAGTTTAATGAATCTACAAAAAAGGGGCACTGTAGTGCAAACTCTACAACTAATGTGTGAATAGTGAATAGTATATGGTTCCTAGATTAGATGAGACTTTTTGAACATGTTGATCTGACTAAAATGAAGCTGAAGCAATATTACGTAAGCAGAAGGGTATCAAATTGAAGATTGAATTCGCCTCAGTCTCGGGTTATCACATTCACAAACGTCAATGCCACCCATCCGCCCGCTTGCCTGACGAGGTGACGAACTACAAATTACCTACAAATACTTTAAGGTAGGTACACTGGAACAAGTGTATAACAAGCCAGGTTTTTAAAGGAAACAAAGAAAAATTATAAGTAAATATGTAAGTATAAATCATCAGTAAATAAATAAGTAAATTTAAGTATTGTATAAGTAATTTTACATGGTGCATAACAATATTTCCTTATTTTACATCATAATATCTTTTCTGGTTGCAGGCCATATTATGGACCTGAGTGTACCGAGTCTTGCGCTGCATCTGCAATGGATTTTGCAGGAAAGAAGAAATGTACGTAACTGTATGTAAATCTAAGTAGTGGATAAGTAATTTTAATTAGTGCCTAACTTCTGAGTATTTTATAGGAAATGGGATAGAATGTAATTTTAAGTAGTTTGTAATTAATTTTAAGTACTGCAGAATTTCCTGGTGATTTTGTGGAAAAAGCTTAGAAAAGTACAGCGTATTTATGATGTAACATGGGGAAATATTGTTTATTTTTCCACAAAATTACCATAAAATGACACACTACAGTACTTAAAAGCACATGGATTTAGTTAAAATTACTTAAAATTATGTAATTTGCAGCTCCTTTTAAGTCTCATCCACAATCCTGGCAGATTAGCTATTCTCAATTCTTGTTATGATTTTATGGAAAATCACATATACAGATTTACATTACAGTACATTATGTAAGTTGCTTTAATTGGCTCACAGTTGCTGCTACCTTTGCATGCCACTTTGCAACCCACCTCCCTTCCAGCTCCTTTTTGTCCACCAATGTATTATTTGTTTTTACTCATGTCAGCTGTATGGATAGATGTACATAGCCACAGTGACATCATCCACTAGTTATTGATGCATTCAATATGATTTGAGATCATAAACCTAGGGACGTTTTAACTATAGTTTATAGTTCTGTGCTTGGGGTCTTTTCAGATGCTCTCCTTACCAACACCTTTCCATTTAAACTGCTGCAGATGGAATGAATCTACTTTTGATTATAGTGGCTTTAAGTGAATTAGGAAAACATTACTTTAGTCTTTACTGAGATTTATTAAGACCCAGCCTAGTTACAAGTAACCAACTTGATCATATTCTAAAGTCAAATGTTCTGTTTTGTCTAACATGAACATGAATTAATTATTTAATCCATGAACATGATAGTATTTTATATAAAACAGTATTAAGCTACAGCTGGTGACATGCGCAATAGACAACATAAACTTAAATAGACATTTGAGTGGAGAGTTTCCAAGGCAACCTGAACTTCTTTAAGCAGCAACCATCACAGCACAGCTAGTGAATGTTGAGATGTTGAATAAAAGCAGCTTAAGGTGGAGAGGCAGATAAAATAAATAAATAAACTGTGCTTTTGAACAAGCACAATATTCCAATAGCCTGCATTAACGTAATCTTCACATGAAATTTTAACAAAAGCAATCAAACTAAAGCAAATTACTCTTTTTGTTTCTTTACAAAAGGCAAATGATTTAAGCATTTTTCTGCTCTGCTCTGGTACTCCATGTGATCCCTTATTACAGAACTCCCACAAAGAGAACTATGTGATCTGTTATAATGGCATGTTCACTTGTATTAACGTTTAAGTCTCTTAGATAGCTGTTGGTGTCACTTTTAACTTTGAAGAGTTAGGAACATGTAACAAAACATGGAATTACCTTAGTTCCTTGGGATCAAAGACCAGCTTGACATCATTGACGATAGTAGGAACGTATTTCAGTGCAGCACCCTTTACGAGAGGAACAAAAAGAAAAAATGACAATATAAGTCTAGAAGAAAGTGGAAGAGGGCTCAATAAGGCTGAAAATCCTAAATAAACCTGACAGAGAGATTGCAGGAACTTTAGGAATAGCCAAGTCACAAATCTGCTACAGTGTTAAAAAGGAGGAACTAGGTGATGCCCATGGGTTCTAGACCTCAGGCAGTCATATTTAAATACGTTGGGTTTGAGCTTCTGAAAATGGAGAAATATAAAAATGGCTATGATCAATCAAAGCTGAAAGTCTGCATTTCAATCACATTTTGACTGCTGACCTTAAATCCAGTGTGGTGGCATACAAATGTAAAATTTCAAAATCGCATCATTGCCCAAAAACATATGGACCTAGCCATAACCGTGTTTTACTTTATGGTAAATTAAAAAAAAATAGGATCTAAATTTGTCCATCAATAGTGTAAGTAAGTCATCAAGCACATGCATGCAAAGGCCAGTAACATAACTGGTATGCTTAGCCAAGATGGCAACTTCTTCTCTAACCGACTGCTGCTAAACTTCAGCCAGGGTGGGCTGTGTCTTTATACTGCATTGGTGCATTTCAGCCATTGTCTCTCATCGCAGTTGGTTTACAGGTGTAGCACATTGGACATCACTTACTACAATTGGGTTTTTACCTGTATTGTTCATGGTTTATTTCTGAAAACATGTGAGGAATAATTAGCAGTGTTAAAATGAGGTCGGCAAGAGAGCAAATACTGACTTTAGCAAATGACTTTAGTAATATTCATAATGAATTTCTTTTCCAGGGATATAATCATGACTTCCAAACAAACTCCTGCTGTCATCTTAATATGATCTCATCTTAGTAAGTATTCTATATTTTACATTCACCTCTCTCTACAGGGAGAAAGAATTAGGCAGAATGGGAACTAGATTTCAGTGGTGTTTGACTTTGATTCAGTTGGCAATTCAGCCTCCATTCTAATAAAAAGTCAACTGCATCTGTTAATCCAAGTGTCTTTTTTATTCACTTCTGGAAGTGTAAAAAACTCCCACCTGTTCTACAGAAATGTTATATGTTAAGTGCCACTGGAAATGTATCTCCTGCTCTTGTTTGTGCTCCCACATACCCTATGCATGGGATTACATCAAAGTGTGCATGTGCGTGTGTGTGTGTGAGAGTGTGTGTGAGAGTGAGAAAGAGAGAGACAGCAAAAGCAAGAGAGAGAATGTGTGTGTATTTATTAGATTTTTAACTGCATGTGTGCTGGTCTGTCCAGATGTTCATCAGCACTCCCGATTTTTTTTTCCAGAGAGGCATAATGGGACTACTCATTAGCTTCCACCTGTCACAGTGCTTTCACAGGGGTGGATTTGGGAAGAAACCAGGGTTCCTCGGTTTCATGCCCGTTCCTCAAGATCAGTTTTTAATTTACTGACAGTAAAGCTAATATCTCACCCAATTACACAGCAACTGACTCCTAATTGACTCCTGAGCTCCTCATATGGTTGAGTGTGCACATGGATATACTGTAGGTGTGCCAAGGTGCATGTACTCTGTGATTATGTTATCTCTAAAAGCATGGCCGTGCATGCGCGCAAGTGTGCATGAGTCTGTGTGCAGGTCTTTTAGAGTATCTACACAAATAAACAAACATCCTTGTGTATCGGTTTCTAATCTGGGGTCACTGAGTTTGAGGTCAGAAGCAAGTAAATATGGGGGAAAAAAGAGAGTTTAAAGGTAGATGGAGAAAGACAGTGAAATAAATACCTTAAGGAGCAGCTAAAGAGCAGAAGGCCAGAGAAGACCCAAGCATCAGGACAATCAAGGTCAGAGTGAAATATAGGAAGGAAAAACACAAACACACACAAAAAGGTATAGACAAACAGCAGAAGTTAACACGGAACAAACACACATAAAGTACAGATGTAAGAAAAGCCAAGTTGTTTTCTTCATTAACTTGATTGTGTTATACACCCTAAACCTTCTTCCACGAGTTAAGTGTTTTTCTATAGTTCGTGCAATATATACACATATCCTTTTTATTTTTATTATCTTTTCATAATTAATTCCAATAATAACTTTCAAGACAAGTCAGATATCCTTCTGAAGATGGAAACTTAAGCCAAACATTGTCGGCATGTTACTGAGCAAACACTCAAGGATTTGGAATAAATACAATCTCAGTTATGATTATGACTCTAATCAGGAAATATCTGACCAACCAAAAGGAAAAAAACACAAAGTTTTTATTTACATGTTGCTGAGAACCCCCCACCAAAAAAACAAACACAACAAACAAACAAAAAAAAACCCACTCAGATGATTCATACCATGTCTATAAATTAAGTACTGTATGAGGCCACAGCTAGCATGCAGTTAGTCATTGTAGCTTAGACAGGATAACAGATAGAGGTACTATCTTTAGTCACACTAAAGCGCATTAACAATATCCTGTTTATTTAATCTTTTCAAAAAGTTAAAAATGTGAACTTGTGACTTTCCAGTGGATTATGTCATGAATTATATCTTAGTGGGAAGCAAAAACAGTCGAGCAAATAACCCATTTAATACCTCGACTGTTTCTGCGTTAAAACCTGCCTGTATTATGCCCATGTACAGCATCGTGATTTTATTTAGAAGTCTGAAATGTAGAATGGCTTTAAAGCTTTAATTATTAAAAATAAGTACATTTTTATTTATGTTTCTTTTTGACCTCTGACCTCTTTTCAAACTCGGTCTGAAATCCTCTGTTTCAATCCTGAAAAGCCGGCTCAACTAAAAGCTGAATTATTGGTGTGATAAAACAAGTAAATGGACTGTTACAAAGTGCTTTTCACGCAAGCATCATTCACCCAATCACACACATATCACTTTGTAGGGCCCTGGCAGTGCACCTCCTGTTCCTGCTTTGACAAAAGAGCAGATACCGGTCCTGCTGCCGGATTAAGGTCCTTCTACAGCTCTGTCCAGCTCTACTCTTGTAACAGCCTGTTTCATGGTATCTCCTCTACTGTCTTGCGACTGTCCTGGGAGACACAGCAAACCTTTTTGCAACAGCACGCATGGATGTGCCATTCTGGAGGAGGTGGCCTACATTCGCAACCTGTGTGGGCTGCAGCTACTATCTCATACTATCAACAATAACAAAGAAAAAGCAAAACTAGTGAAAATCAGTCAGGAGGGACAAGGAGACCGCAATGGTCTTTGGTCACCACCTGCTAAAGGAATTTCCTCCGTGCAGATATTTGGACCAAAACAACTTTATTCTTTCTATCTGGACAGACTGACATCCCTGAAGTGCGTGTTGTCATTTACCTTTGTTTGATAGCACAGTGATGATTAGATGTGGAAAGCGGGGAGAGTGAGTCAGGGAAGATGAGCTGCAAAGGTTAAGACTTGAAGTGAGCTAAACTGGCACCAATGATATCCCTAAAGTTTAACTGACTTCGAGCTATACTATGCTGATTGAATGCTTCGTTAATTCCGTCCCATTCAGCTATCCCACGGGGCAGGGATAGCTCGGTAGGTAAAGTGTTGGCCCCGTGATCGGAAGGTCAGGGGTTCGATTCCCCTGAACAGCTACCCTGAGGTACCCCTGAGCAACGTACCGTCCCTACACGCTGTTCCCCGGGCGCCCAATGGCAGCCCACTGCTTCACTGAGTGAATGGGTTAATGCAGAGAGGAATTTCCCCACGGGGATCAATAAAGTATACATTATCATTATTATTATTTTCTCACGGCATATCAAGTAGTCATTAATTACTATAACTACTACTTTAAGTGGATAGATTATCTTTTATATTCTTGATTCTCAGCTCTAAAAAGTTCACATAAAAAGAAGAAAAATTTGCACAGAGACATGTGGAAAAGACGTGGAAAACAAACAGTGCACACACCACAGTAAGCATCAACGATCTGAAGGAATGTTAGCATTAATATCTAATAAACTGCTGTCATAGTTTAAATCTAACAAGGCACATTAATCTCCAATTACAGAATATGCCATCCCAAGCTAATCACATCAGATTTATTTACTGTTCACAGAGCAGCAGATGATTCTTGGCAGTGAGGTTGAGCAACAGTATGCAGTTGGACTCGAGTGGTAATCAGCCTACCTTCACCATGTCAGTGTTCTCTAAATTACTGTTCATCATGTCATTAAAGGATGTGAAAAGGTTCCTCAAGGACTCCATGAAGTCAGCCTCTCCTTTGTTCTCATAGAGCCTGGGAGGAGATGAAGTAGAGAATTACACTGGCAGATGATCACAAGGCTGTTGTGTGTTTCATCCCTGTGTAAACAGCCCCACCTGCACTGGAAATGACAAGAGTTTGATGCTTCCCTGTTAAATCATTAAAAGCAGCCGGCAGAAAGGCCCTGTTTTATCAATGCAAATATTCTTGGATCAGAACCACAGACATCACTCTTGCTGCCAGCCAGATTAGCATTTAAAACAACATGACAAGACCCCGAAGCACCTGCCTGCTGTCATGCGGAAACAAAAATCAGAAAAATTAATGATCTATGCTAATGACTTTCCCAGAATACTATACAAGGAACAGAAAGCAAATGTCAAGCAAATGTTAGGGTTCAGTGGCTTTACTTTCTCATCTATTCTCCAACTAGAATTACTAATGTTCCTTCCGCTAGCTTGGTTATGTGGAACAAATGCTGCCCACAGACTGTAGCACCCAAACGCCAATGATCACACTACAACAACAGAAAACGCTTTCCCCCATTTTTCCAAGTTTATGGGAACACACAGAAAGAAAGAACGCATAATCCCTCAAAGACGAAAATTCTTAGCACTCACAGAGACCGTAAATCTTAACAAACTGGTCATTAAGTGGAAATGAGCCAAGCAGCAGTAGCTTCAAATAATTTAGCGTGTCAACTGATCAGTTTTTGAGAAATAAAAATCAAGACTTGCAAGAGAAACTAAAACTGTGCAAGGTGAAATGGAGGTAAAGTGTTTAAATTCCCACTTCATCAGATATTACTGGCCTTCTTCTATAGACGTGGGTTTTGTGTGGCTACAATATCTCAAGGGAATGGATGTATTACATGGTACAGGATAGCCACTGTTGAGGGCTTACAGAAATCGTGGGATTAAAGGCATCCGTCTCAGAGCTCCCACAACAACAATTACTTAAAGCCGCTGCTCACCTGCAACACTAAGGAGCTCAGTGAGCCCTGGAAAGCTATAACAGTCGAATTGAATGAGGTGGGGGCAAATCTACAATTAAGGTCTTCTTCTGCACTTTCATAAAAGTTCTTCACTGACCCACAGTGAAAGGCTAAACATTTGCTGATGTAACCTTGGCACCTTCTTGTTAGGCTCCATCAAACCTAACTTTATAGTTCATAAGAATTTAAAATGATGACTGACTCAGCAACCGTGGCTTGACGGAGCTCGATGCTGGCAACCAACCAACCAAGGAAACCACTCCGACAAGAGCTAACACAAAGTGGGACCACCATAAAGCTTGAGTTTTCTTTTTTTTCCCCTCTCAGATATCTACGAAAGAAGCCACTTGGCACAAACTGAGAACGTAGAAAAGAATGGCAGGGCTGTGTTCTGTGAGGTAAAGGACAGAGTGTCCTCTAGACATTGGACAGAAAACCAATCAAACTCTGCACATTTAATTAGTCCAGGATCATACATCAGCCCTTCAGCCACCAACAGCTTTATTTCACGACTCTCGAATATTATCATTCATTTAATGTCCCCACAGCCTATTATAAATACATCCATAGAAATGACCTCATCCAAAGAGCATTCGCTTTTACTTGTTTAAACTTTATTACACCAGAGCTGAGGTGTGCTGCAGAGAACCCGATGTTACAAAACGCATTGATCTTTTATAAAAGACGACTGAAGCCGAGAAATTATTTAAAGGAACAGCAGCAACTAAAGAGAAAAACTATAAATTTAGAAAGAGCATCTTAAAAAGTTCTAAAGCTTGCTTACGCTTTGATAAGACAGCTTTTCAGACTCACACTTGAGCACAGTCACACTGAAAATAGTCTTCTCAGTAGCTTTATAACAAAACTGCATGCATTATGGTGCAATGTTACACTTTGCAAAAAATACCGTACGTACTGGTTAAAGAGGACTCTGGATCGGACGATGAACTTGAAGATGTATTCCAGAGCTTTCATGGCCTTCAGCAGCTGTTCTGTCAGCTTCTCTGCATTGTCCACATAGTTTTTCAGAACTTTTGTCAGCTTCCTGCAAATAGAAATACGGAGTGTGGATAATGCGCTAATCATAAAGTGGAACTCGCGTGTTTATAAATGTCTTTGTAAAGAAATTAAACTCACGTGTATGCCAGTGTAGCACTGAAATGCTTTCGAATGTAGGTCTCCAGAACCGGATTAAAGTGCTGGAACTTTCTGTCAGCTATGAGCCCAATAATGAACACCTATCGAACAATAAAGACATAGTTATTAAAAGGTAAATTAAACGCACCAGGAAAGCCTTCCTTAATAATTCAGAGCCCCCAAAACTACCCGCCTTGCTCAATATATCAAAACAGATTGGGAAATTAAGCATAGTTGCATTTGGGCAGAAAGCCATTTTCTTTCAATTCTCTCCTCTGCAGATAATCTAGGAACTCAACAAAAAACAATTACTACCACCTTTCTGTGAATGACAAAAACTGCTCTTTTAAACTGCATGCTAGACAAGTTTCAGCCTAATACTTCGAATCCCATTATCTGCAGCCCATGAGAGGACAAGGTTAATAATCATAACCTTTTTTTTCCCCAATGTAAAGTCTTTGTCATGCTATATATTGCAATAAGCGTGTGAGCATGTTCAATGAAAATGCTTCACAGGCACTAAGAATTCACGCAGCAGTTATTGAACATGAGACGCAATGTGTGGAGTTCAATGTTAACGTACAGCAATGGAATAAAAACATTTTTAGAACTAAAATAATATATCCAAAAAGCAACCAAAAATTGGTCTGTTCATTTTTGAGTTTAGAGAACCAACTCAGGGCAGAAAACAGGTAGCTGCATACAAACTAGGGTACCAAACAGAGCAGACATGCCTGTCAAAAGGCATTTTAACACATGAAGTATTTCACAAGTTATTATATTTGCTTCTGAGCTCCAAACATGTCCAAATGTTTATTGGCGCTGACAGGGAACTCCATTATAAATTATGCGCTGCCGTTACAGCGTGATTCTTCCTTACCAAGGCATCAAACACCAGAGTATCAAAAGTGTCACTGTCAGAGTTTTCCATCATGATGTTGAAGAGAGCATCCAGAGTGTCTTGCAGAAACTAGAATGACAGATGCACGGCATATTATGGCAGGCCAACAATGAGGCGTGTCATTTAAAAAATAACAAATAAAAAAAAGCATATGCTAAGTCCTAATCTCACAGCAAAATGACAAATTCCACACGGTTCTGTCAAATAAACCGAGTCAAGCTGATCATGATTTCTTTCCTCTGGCAAGCACTAACCTTAGGACGAACCAATTAATCTGCCATTTAAAAGAATGAAAAACACAAAATGCATGACAACAGCTAAACCGATTGTGAGTCTTTGGGAGATTTTGAACTTTTGTGTAGCATTAGGGAAAACTGTGCAATAGCATTTTTAGGTTTTTACATAGACATTATCCTATAATGATTCAAACTATCAGTTAGAACCTATTAATTCATCATTTTGCATTTTATTGAAAAATAACAGAACACTATATTGCGAGTACAAAGCAAACTGATAAATAAAATAACAGAAATACACAGCAAAAATATATTTATCACCCCGGCCCTAAATACGCCTCTATCATTTGAATGGCGCAACGAAAGTGGCAAGTGAACTCCTGCTGTGACGGTTCCATGCTACCCATTACGCACCCTTTACAGCTGTTAACATACACCAAAATAGTTCTATGAAGAGAGTGATCATTTCCCTGTCAGCAGCACCTCCAGGAACACTAACTATATACGCCCTTCCTCTCTGGGGAAACATGCTCCATTTACTCAGGCAATTCTGCAGCAATGTAAAAACAGATGTAAAAGTGTCGGGAACAGAGCCATCACTCTCTACTGCGCTTGGTCTGTCATCTCAGAATGGATGAGATTCATCATCTTCTCAACGAGAAACAAACATATTGTACGCTATGTGGAGTTTAAAGCGCAATTCGGTCTCACAAAGGCTGGACCGCGTGACAAGGACAACAGCGCAGTGACCTTTTCGCTCAAACAGTGTCACATTAGGGAGATGGGAAATAAAAGAGTTACTGGGATAAAAACAACAGGAAAACTTTAAAAAATGTGTTATGAACATAATTAGTGCTTTATGTTAACTACAATGGGGGGAAAAAATGAAATGATGAATAAATAATGTATACTCTTTTGATAAATAGTCTTTTAAATGCCAAGATGAAAATGGCATCTAATTGCCCACCGACAGCCTTGAAGCGTTTTGAAGCAATTGAGCGCTAATGTGGTGGTAATAATAATCACACTCCTGTGGTTTAATGAACTAGTCCAGCTGCGGTAGACATCTATCTGGCCTGATCAAAACTGTCTAGGTGAAGGACTTCTTTAGATAGGCTCCAAGCTGCCAGGCACCCAACCTGCCCGTGCAAAACTTTCTCTAAATAATGATTATTCATCTGCCCCATGCTGAGCGCTTAAAGCCCCTGCCTAAATCTCTGACAGCAGGTCATCTCCTCCCTGTCTGTAGACAGTGTGGGGTACTATGCACTCCCTCCTTGCTAAAGCCATTAAAACAAAAGCAAAAAATAAAAACTGGCAGCCAATTCCTTATGACAGGCAGCGACATCATTTGTGAAATTGCTGCCAGGAAGCTGTAGCTTTCAGGAAGAGTACGCATCGTTTGTGACTGCATGTTTATGTGAACAGCTGTTAAGATCTGGTTTTTGTCCATTTGTGCCGATCTCTGTCAAAGCAAAGGAATTAGGTACATTTGCAAGGAGATGAACATTGCAAAATAAAGTGAGACACATTTATTTATGTTTACTTAAGCTTTGATTGAAAACAGTTTAACTCAACCGAGCGGAAACTCCGGGCCTCTGACCTTCACAACCTCGCCACCCTCCACCTTCATTAGCTGACATAGATTCTGCTGCAGGAGGCTGGTGTTGGAGCGCCACTTCAGGAGGCCAAGCAGGTCCACTGAAAACAGACAAACAAATAAAAAGCTGTCAACACAACGCATAGCTTTCATCCTGAAAATAGTAACAGGCTGTAAGGAGACTTTGCAAGAAAAAGTCCACCATTTGAATTCAATGAGCTTTAGGGCTTAGCATGTTTTTCCAAGATGTCGCCATCACGTTCAAGTCAGTTTACAAATTTCCCAAACACGAGGTTAGCAATTTTGTCTTTACAAAAAAAAAGACCAAAAAAATCCCTATGAAAATGGTTTAGGTGCAAGAAATGGACAGAAAATGAATGAAAAAGCAGCTTGAGACCATTTTACAAAATGAAAAGAAAGTCTGGCTCCTTGGAGACTAAATATAAATAAAATTAGTGTTGGCTCAAAACTTTTGCACAGTACTGTGCTGCATTTGAGCCATTCTAGATTCTGCAGATCTGGGTATCTCTGCATCTGTGGCATAAATTTTGGCTAGGATTTTTAATTCAAGTCCCAAACATGAAAAATGTGCATTAATAAAACAGTTCATATTGTCATAACAAGCTTATTTTGATTGTGTGGCTGTCTGAGCTACAGAATCCCATTAAGAGCAGCAAATAGTCACATTGGCAAAACCAGGAGTAAGCACAAAACAAAATGAACAATTTATAACTTATCAAAAGTTTCCATTTAATGTTAATTTTAATTCATTTTATCACATAATCAGATTTTCAAATACATTTTCTCAGGCATAGTCCTGAGTGATTCCCAGAAACGTCTTTATAGTATATTCATGATGGCTTATTAGCTGTCATGAACATATACTATATTCAGCCTCGTCTGACTGAAGTGAATAGCAGAATCTCTTTGGCATTCTTGCAAACCTAGTCCCTAGGGGCTGCCTCTCCCCGTTCGCCATGGCTGATTGGCTCAGGAAGAGTCAATCAGCCATGGCAACACAGTAATGGATGCCCATCATCTGTAAACCTGACAGCCTATCAGGGTTCAATCACAAGAACCTGTCTAAACTACCAGGGTCCTCCATCCCCAAGGAGATATAGATTTGGAAATTGATGCTTCAGCACCTCAGAGAGATAAATGGAATAATGTGAGAATAAATCATCAGGCAGCTTGGTCCCAGTGGGGCAGTGGTGTTAAGAGGCCAACTACATGTAGCACATGGGGCTGTAAGGCACAGCGTTGTGGGGGTGGGGTGGGGGTGGGGGGCAACCAGTTTTGTTCTGGAGAAAAGTACTGAGAGCCTTTTACAAATAACATCTGTCTGAGAATGGATGTCTCCACAGGCAGTGAAATTTTAAAGACTGTGGAAGTAACTGGCAGATGGAGAGCAGTGGAATAATTAATTCAGAGAAAATAGGTTACATTGTCAATGCGCAACTGAAATGCAAAAGACTTCCCATTACCATTTGAAAGTTTGTTTACGGTACTCCTTCACAAAATCAGTTTTGTTCACTTTTAAAAGCAAACACAACCACTAAGGAGTCTTGATAGCTTGTTCTTCGCCGTTAATAGTGACAGCCTTGTATGTAGTCGTTAAGTTTAAAAGTACAGGCTTCTTCGGTGCACTGATGCTGGAGTAGCTTCAATACGAACATGGATTCCATACTTTTAAAGCTGCTTTGTTCACAAAATGCGTTTTCTTTCCAGCAGAGGTAGGAAAAGTATTTTAATCAATTTCAGTGGGCTAGGTTTTCTCCCACGCGTGCTGTCGCTGAATCTCTGCTCTGTTTAGCGAAGCACACTGCAAATACCCAGGGAAGAGCTAGGAGCCACTTCACGGGAGCTCCCAGCACTGGGAGGCCGCCCGCATAAATCTAGCTTAGTTAAAAAGAGTGTTTCATCTCAGATGTGGGGATCAGCAGTGAGGAGCCATGAGTATGAAGCATGCAGTCTGTTGCAAGGGGCATTCTAGGGCTCTTTTTTCCCTTTGCAAGAATAAGTGCTCAGGATAAACTGCTGGTGAGCGAACAGGCATCACACCCATTCATACAAGTACTTGTTTCTATGCTTAAGTGCTTTCTAATCTAATATTCACACTCTGGTGGACTCATCGGAAAGCAACTTGGAATTAAGGGTTGAACCACCGACCTTCTGATTAGTAGAAGACCTGCTCTGCCTCCACAAACAAATCTTACAACATCCATTCATTATACTTTCATATATTCTTCAAAAGTAAACATCAAATTGCTGTCTCAGCCAACCAACAGTCAAAACAACCCGGGATGTTTGATTTGAAATTGTATAAAACAGAAAACTGCCATCACATCTGATAAGCTGGAATCATGTAATCATTTCATTTACAGAAATGCAGAAAATGGGAAAGAAGTGACTATTGGACTAACACACCTAGATCTTAAAGAGCTTCTGGGTTTTGTATAAAGAAGCCCGACTCTGGAATCATGGGAAATATTGTAGATAGATTAGCCACAATATCAAAACCAAAGACAGATGGGGTAAATAATATTGATCCTCTAATAACAATGCATTTTCTTTTTTTCTGTAAAAGGGATGTATTGTATGGATGGGTAAAAAAAGGAAGACAAATAGCCTCTCTTTTTTTTTAACCATTTGACAATGGTAAACTAAACATGCACACTGCTACACAGAGAAAAAAAATCTGCAGTAATGGCTAAAGGAGCATGGTAACAAGCCCAAGGCATTGACCTAGCCTCCAAACTCCCTGGATTCCAACTCAGAGCATCCGTCCAAACCACTGAAACGAGCCACACAAGCTACTGGACCCAAAGCAACAGCTGCCAATGTCCTCATGCCACCTGCAAATTCTGTATCCCTAATGGATAAGAGCTATTCTGGTCGCAAAAGGAGAGCCTACACAATATAAATGAGGTGGTGCTAATGTCGTGGCTGCTCTGTGTACAGTGCTTTATTAAAATAGCTGGAACCTTTTCCTCAAGCTTTAGCGTGGGATGATATATCCTATACAACACACAGCTGCACAAAGTTTAATCAAACTTTGTGCAGCGACAAGGCCATCTGATCCCCAAGCACCCACCGGCACCTTGCAAATTATCAGCACAAAGTGACAGGTAAATATAGAGAGTGGAGCTGCTCTACAGGAGTGAATCTACAAACCAGGACGCACACTGCACCCATCACTCTCACACAGGAAACGAGATAAATCAGAAAATGGCAGGCAGGGAGGAGAAATAGGAGCAGAGAATAGTGCTGATTGATATATGCTGCATACTACACATCTACATAACAGCTGAGACAACCATTTGAGCCACTATCATTACTTACAGGAGAGGCAGGCTCTCCTGTAACTGAGACGGCTCATTCATTGACATCACCACCCCCTGAGCCGAGTAGGAGGGCACACACAATTGTATTTAAATGACAACTTATACCACAGACTAAACTTAATAAGCTTCAAAGGGAACATTACTATAACAACATGCGACACCCACCGCTTTCACACATTATATGCAGAAGCCCTCTGACAACAAAAACCTCCCCTTGTCCTAGAGAAATACCCAGAGCCTGTTGTGGGGTCTGCAGTGATCTCATTATTGAGGCTTTATAAATGTTAGCTGCGCATGCTGTTAGCTTGTATCCCAGACAATTAGCTTTATCTTCATTTCACGTCTTTATTAGACCGCAATGATTTAGCACAAAAAGCGCTAAAATCATTCCGAGTGTCACATAAAGCCTGTGCTGCTGATAGGTCAGAGATTTCAGCTGCTTCAGCCTTCAGTGACTGCTTTAGCTTTATCACCACATAGATGGGGTAAAGCTGCCTTGTTGCTGGCTTGATTACAGACTGGCTTTTTTTTTTTTCAGGTTAATATGGATATTTTAATGTAAGGTACTGCACGAAAGTCTCGAGCCATCCCTCATTTCTTCATATTTTGTTAGGAAAATGGGAAATACATACAGAAGTTACTGAAATGCAAAAACTGTGTTTGGGCACTAATCAGTTAATCAGCTGTTAATTAAATGACCTTTTCTTCCTGTTCTTATGATCGGTTTAAACTTCAGCAGGTTTTCTTCACCGTTCCCATATTTCTAAATACACTGAGATGCTGCCATCTGATTGGCTGATTACGCATTTATGTTGTGCTAGCCAGTGGTGTTGGGGATCTCGTTAAAATTGATAGGAGTCATTTTATAGCAATTTTAAAGACATTTTAAGATTTTATATTATTAATCTTAACATAACGCCACTTATTCCTGAAAGGAGGTTTGAAAGTTTTAAATGACATTTAACATCTAAAGAAAGAGAAAAATGGTTTACAGTGATTTTCTTTTCACAGGCCTACACAAGGATTATTCAAAGGATTAAAGACCACAAACACACATGATCTTGCTTCAATAATTTACTCCAAGCTTTTCTGTTCACGCTGCCCTTGCTTGGCGGTTTAAAATGATCTTTGTGTTAACGTGAATACAAAAACGTAAGGGCATGATGCACTCCTTATTCAAACAGGGCATTGCTCTTGGCGAGTAAAACAATTAATTTCAATTCAAGTCAAAGCTAGCCTGCAGTGTGTCTGTTACTTATTTATTTCAGACTGTGGCCAAAAACACAAAAGAAGCTTTAATTTTGGCTCTAATTAAAATTGTGATTCAGTCTTGCATACAAAAAAAAACAAAAAAAAAACAAAGGAGCAAATTACAACCAGTGAAAAAGAAAGCAAAGCAGACCATTTAGGTTGGTTTGGTTTAGCTCTGTGAAATCAGAGCTAGAAGCATCTGACCACTCACACAAAAGAGAACAGCTTTTCACAGAATCTAACTATAATGTTATGAACACAGCTAAGAAATACCAGCATGTTCAAGAGGGTTTACACTGACATCTGTGGGGATTTATAAACATGCAGAAAGGCTGGTGGGAACACAAGATGCTAAAATCCTTAATCCACGAGCCACAGTGGCAGGCATGGGGATTTCCTAAGCTTAATAAGAGTAGATCTTCACGGGGAAATAAAAAGGCTGTTGTTCGCTCAACAGAGATGAACTGGAATTTAACTGAGACCGACTGGCGTACAGAGAGTAAAGAGAAAAGAACGTACTTTAGAAGTAGGAATAGAGAGGAGGAAAACCATTCCTAGCGCTCAGAATGTGTGGGGCACAAGGAAAAACCAAGGAAAAAGCTGAAGCTAAGGCGTCCTACATTAAATGATATACGGTCAGTGTGTTCCCATGATCCGTTTGTCAAACCCAGAGGCTACGGTCCATCGGTGGTTTCAAAATTCAGGGTCTACCTGGCTAAGATATAGGAAAGAAATCTTTCCTCCCCCCAAGTGAGAGCTCTTTTTATGAGTAAATGTGAGCAGGCATTTCATCAAGCTGGAATTGTACTTCTCTGTGCTACAACAAAAGTGAATCCACATACGTCGCTGGGATTTGCTCTCATGTGTGCTACTTTTGTTATACAGAACCTCAAGAAAGAAGAGATATACAACCAGAGCATGTGGTCAGTAATACCTACTCATGGCACCCAATCACGTGGTGGCAACCCAATAGTTTAAGCATGACATGGCGTATGGAACCTCAGACAGTTGTTCAAAACAACTATCTGAATGAGGAAGACAGGTGATTTAAGTGACTGTGAATATGACATGGTTCTACTTCAAAAACCGCTTCCATACTTGGATTTTAACACAACCATCTCTAGGATTTACAGAGAACGGTTCAAAAAAAGAGAGACTATCCAGTGAGCAGCAGTGCTCTGGGTGAAAATGCCTTGTTGATGTCAGAGGTCAGGAGAATATCCACACTGCTCTGAGCCAACAGGCAGGCAGCAGTAACAACAGTAATCACTGCTTATTACAACCAAAGTATGCAGAAGAGCATCATTGAATTTACTGAAGAAGATGGGCCACAACAGGAAAAATCACACCGGGTGTGACTCCTGTTACATAAGAACAGGGAATTGAGACTGCACTTCACAGGTGCTCACCATACCTGGACTATGAAATATTGGAAAAGTGTTGCCTGGATGGTAGGGTCATAATTTGGTGTAAACAACATAAAATATGGATCCATCCCGCCTTATATCAATGGTTCTGGATGTTGTAGGTCAGCGGTACCGGTACTGGTTTTATTTTGTTGCCGGTCCGTGAAAATATTGACGGACATAAACCGGGCCGTTGGGGACCGCTGTTGTAGGTGATATAATGATGTGGGAAGCATTTTCTTGGCACATTTTGGGCCAACTCCGCAATTGCTGACTATGTCTATCCCTTTACGACCACAGTGTACCCATATTCTGATGACTCCTACAGCAGGTTATCACGCCATCTCACAAAGCTCAAATCATCTCAAAAACTGGTTTCCCGAACATGACAGTGAGTTCACTGCACTCAAATGGCCTCCATGGTCACCAGATCTCGATCCAGTAGAGCGCCTTTGGGATGTGATGGAATGGGAAATTCCCATCTAAATGTGCAAGCTGCAAATCTGCACCAACTGTGTGATGCTATCATATGAATATGGACCAAAACCTCTGAGCAATGTTTCCAGCACCTTGTTCAATCTGCGGCACAGATAATTAAGGCAGTTCTGATGGCAAAAGGGGGTTCTAGTAAGGCCTACCTCATAAAGTGGCCAGGGAGAGTATATCTGTATATCAGGCAGCAGGAATGGATTAGCCAATTCACACTGGAATAAACAACTAACTAGATTCATTATTTTTAATTAGGAAGTTATTTATTCAGCTCTACTAGAAGATTAATTATGTAAATTCTATTTTGAAAGTGCAACAGTTGTTAGCTACCATAGCATGGAGGAATCTAATGAAAAAAGGGTCAGCGAACAGCCAACTGATTTCCTTTATTTGCTAAAGTTGTCGAATTAATCGCAAACTGTGGTCCAGACTGAAAAGCGCCAGTGACAACATTTTCTCTCTTGATTGTTTTCCGTGGTGTTATCTTTGATTTAACAGTTGTTGGGAAGCTTTTATTAAGATAAAGTAACTTGTTGTCTTGAACTCAATTAATATTATATTGACCCCCCCATATCTTGTCAGCTCCACTGGATGCGTTTGTGCAGGGAGGTGTACTCACTGTGAGACTAAGAGCAGGGAAAGTAGAAACTATGTGGTAACTATGTGAAGCTAGCGCAATTCAATTATGTGAAAAACAACGATCAATATGAATGACATGGTTAAGACGAAGACAGCGACTATAAAAAATGCTTAATTTAAGGATTCAAAATGCTACAAAGGTTGATGTCACAGTGGCTGCCTTGATTTTTTTTATATAATATCTAAGCTGACAATACCTTTCCCTGTGTTTGCCGACGCTTTGATAAATTTTCTACAAGAGCAAGATTTTTAGCTTGGAAAAAAAACTCTTTGCACAGGAAAAGAGACAAATGTTCATTAAAATATAGAAGCTGTTACCATTTTGGGTAAGTTTGGTAGAGCAGACCAGGGTGGAAATCTGAAAGGAATCCTTGCTGATGGTACAAGTGCCCAGGTTCTGGGTGTTTTTTCCAGTGGTGGAGTAGCCTTTCTCTTCCATCTCCAGCTTTGTGGAAGGTAGGTTAAGGTACAGAGAAGAGTCCTCTAGCTTCTTTGCTTCCGCCTGGTTTTAGAGAACAAGTCTCGGTCAGTTTATTGGTAGAAACCCCTAATTACTGTGTACACATTAAAACAATGTTGCATTCTATAGCTGTGGTTTTAATGGATTTCCCTTTGGTATATTATCAACAAAACAATTTGTGTGTTTTTCTACCAAGCTGTTGCATGTGAGAAAAATAGAATTCATTTCCAAATGCAAGGTTGACTGACGAAAACAACAATGCAGAAAACATGACAAGACAAATGTAACAAGATGGCTTTTTCCCATATGAACTTTTTAATTAACACAAATGGGCACCATAACACAGAGGTATCATTATGCAAGGGTTTTTAATTGGAAAGTACTCTCATTTCATTGTGCGGGCTGATGTGTACCAGCTACCCAATTCACGCACAAAGCACTGATGGCAGGCTGCTATGATGACAGTCACCGATACAATAGGGCAGTTTTTCACCTACAACTTATTTCATGGTCACTTCACAAGGAGAGCGGGTTGTTTGACGAGTAGACAGCAAGAAACAAAGACTTCTAAGTGTGTTTATGGGATGTTTTTGTTTTGTTTTTTTACATTTACCTTGTACACGATGAGATCATGCTCACCGTCCCTCAGAGTGGTCCCGTCATACCTCATCAGTTTCACAAAAGACAAGGCAAATATCTTCTCCGATTTATCTTTGGCTGTGGAAGGAAAAAGAAACACACAAGCAATAAAGACAACTTGGTTATTGTTGTGTACATTTGAGACTAAGACTGCGTTCATATATAGAGCTCATTTTTTTGTACCACAGCTTACGTTTGCTTTTTGTCTCATTTTGCAAAACAGGAAACACCGCATCTTTCGTTCGTGCGCAATATGCTTATGTGAAAAATGTTCGTCTTCAGGAAAAAAAAAAGAGATCCCATTGCAGTAAACCATGCAGCACTGCTGATGTTACAACAAGTCATTAACAAACCAGCAGTCTGAAAGAAGTGATAATCCAAACGCTAACCTCAGCACTACAATCCCTGAGTCAGCTCCTGAGTTAGCACAAGAAACTACTGTTCCCCTCTGATGTCTTTATTAATGCTATGGCTGCATCTGTCCGTGAACTGTTTATTTTTCACCCTGAAGTGAAGCAAATGTACGCGCCCCGACTGTTGAGACCAATTATGCATAGGTTTGAAGGGCTTGTGCAAAATATAATGCAAGGTACGTGGGAGATGCAATCACAGTTGGGTTTTATATAACAATATGTGACTTTAAAAAAAAAACTAAAAAACTGCTAATTAAAAAAAGAAATATTATTCAAGTGACAGGCTTTGGATTAATGTACACTTCCTGTTTTCAAATGAATAAACAGTTGCACTTGTGCTCTGCTGCAGCTGTGGCCAATTTGTACAATCCTGTAAGAGTGGAGGAAAGATGCTTGTGGTTTATGTGCGTATGTGCAGACACATGCGTGATTGGGAATGTTGAGTGGAAGCGCCTCACAAACAAGGAAGAGAGTTACGACTTTGTCCTGTAACCGGGACTTTGGATGGGGCCACATACATCATCATTGCGGATCAACAAGCTGAGATTTACGTGCAGGGAGACGTGATTCATCGAAGTATATATCTTGCATTCTATCTGCATAAATCCCCTCATTGGTTTGCTGCCTGCAACTCACCGGTGAATAATTGCTAGGCTGAGAGGGAGAACACTGTAGGCATGCCATCCAATAATACCAAATGTATTAGTGACTTCCTAAAGGGCAGAGAGCCGAAAACTCTTAATTTGGACAAAAAGGTCACTTTCAGGACAGAGCTACTTCTTTAAACCAATCGAAGTCCGATTTGTGTGCGAGTTTCGCAGATTTCCCCCTTTAAGGTGGCCTGTCACTTCAAATTTAGTTGACTGAACTTATCCACATTTTAAAGCCTACCTGACTCAGGAAGCAGCGGCATAAAGACAGATGAAACAAAAGTGAAAAGATGGCAGGAATCTTTTACAGCTACGGCAGCATCCGTGACAGCGGCCATCAGCCTGATGAGGCCTGACAATGTTAGAGTGCTACTCTGACGCACTGTGTTAGAGCTGGCCTAATTCTCAACCAGAGGGCTGAGATACTGAACACATGAGCTCCACTAGTGGTCTTGATGAGCAGCTCTGTCACTCTGTGTATCCCCTTAAAGTTCAGCTCTAGCTAGGAGCACATCGAAGGAAGCAGGAAGGACGCAGCCACATGACAGCACAGGCAGGCAATACAAAGGCCTGACAGCCTAAATCTGTGCTGCTTTTCATCACAAACTAATCACATGTAGAGAGGTTAAGGAGTTCTGTATTTAAAAAAAAAAAAGACCAAAAAAAACTTCTACGCCCGTAGGATGGAAAACAATATATTTTTACACGGCTGTTCTATCTCCATTCAGCCTTTCAAATATTAATATTAATATAATAAAGTGGCCGATTATAGCACAGGTAATAGGTATGCCAGAAAACCCACAATTAAACCAGGTTGTTCCCACTGAGTTAAGTGCATGTATGAGCAGTCAGGGAAAAAAATCATCAGTGGAGCTCTGCAATGGGTTAAGGTTGACAGCTGTCAAAATGATTATCAATAGCTTGCAAGTTAGCAAGCTTGTATTCCCTTTAAATGCTTTAAATGAAAATCATAAGTATTATCAAATTCATATTAAATTTAATATGATATGCTAGAGTTTATTTTGACATCTCCAAAAAGCATAGCATTTCCTAAAGGGGATTATACAGTATCTTTTAGAAAAAGTGCTTTCGGGCAGTCAGTCTTTTCTTATTGAGCAGCGCAACATACTGTCATAGTCTAAAATAATGTCACTTTACGTCGCTGTTTTTCACTGATTGTCCACATTTTGGTAAATGTGTCTTTTGTTTTATCATTCATGTGCTTCTGTCCCTTATATGTGCCTAGATAACCTTAGATCTTTGGTTTTCCATTTCTTTCTATAAATGGCATCAATCTGAAACGGAATCTGTATTAAAATTAGCCTGTATGACTAAATCTGGCAAATTTACATACTGGACCTAAGTGCTCATGTTAATTAATGTGCACTCCTCCTTATATATACAATTACTATATATAAAAAAACACCTGCAGAACAGTCATACAGCCACTGTCAACACAACTTGGCACACTCTGAAATGAATATGCATGCAGAAAAAACAAGACAAAGCACTTCTCTCTTTCCGTGGGTTTGATTTTAAATTTGAGCTTGCTGTAACTGTTTGTTTGCACAGAGTTACACAAAGCTTTCCTTTCCATTGGACGAATGTGTTTATTCGGCTGTGCACAAGAAGGTGCGGCGAAAGCATTTACAAAAAAAAAAAAAAAAGAGTTTAAAAAGTTAATAAGAGGAATGCAGGTTTGGACAGTACCATTTTAGCTGTTCAGCTGATAAACACACTCTTATGGTCAATAATCAACGCATGCAAATGAGCTTTTCCTGCTGATGTAGCCTGCTTCTCTTTCTTCATGCTGGAGGTGGGGAAAATAAGCTTCCCAATGTATCACCCTTTCTCCCTTACCAGCAGCAGCAGTTGTGCCTTTGCATTTGGGCTACACAGCACACATTACTGTGGGTGGACAGCACAACCTTACCCAGTGCATGCTCAAAAATATTCACATAATCTCCAAAATAACATATTAAGTATATAAGGAATGTTCCCACACTGTAACCAATCAGAGTATGGCAAATGACATGAGACACTGATCAGTGAACAAAGCGTCATAAAGATTTAAAACAGTGATCACTATAGAAATGTACTTTAAAGTTTTCAGCGTAGGGAAACTGGCTGATAATCTAGTAAGTATCTTGAGCTCAGACACTCCCAGTGACAGAAAAAAAGCAAAACAGAGATTTTATTCTGATCTGTGAAAGACTCGACCACAGATTGCCGTCTATGACCTACATGGATGACGGATCACGAAAACAGAGGTAGGTAGTCCTATGAGATCTTAACGTTTCTAAAGGATGGAAAATATCAGAAATTAATGAATTCTATTATGTGCTTTGACATCGACTGTACAAACGAGAAAATCTAATGGTTTGTTGGATGCTCCTTCAAGCACAGCAAGAGTGGATGAGTAAGGATTTGTTTCAGTGAGCATATTAGGTTCAGAGAGTCTGACCCAGACTTTAAGTTACCTTCCTCTCTGAAATGAAAAATGAGTTTCCTCACTCTTCGGGTTATCGAGCTTAGAGTATTCCCTTAACGCCCTCTCTAGATCTGGATCAGACCTCTGGTACGGTCTGCAGTATATCTGTGATATTATGTGAAAATATGCTAGTTTCAGAACGTCTTATTCTGCTCTTAAATCTATTGCAAACTGAGATGAAAGTTTAGGTCTCGTACACAGCGACAGTCAGGCAGTGAGGGAAGTCAGTCAGAAAATTATGGAAATACATGCCTGCACGGATGCATACAATCTTAAACATGGATAAAATTAGATCAATGCACACAGGAATATCACCTTTACACCCAACATAAAATAAACCCCGGTCTCTACACTGTAAGCGCATTCACCAGCGGCAGCAGTTCACCATACACAAATCCAAAGAATCCAGCTATTACACCTTTTTTAACATGTCTCTATTGTCAATTGTCAGAGAAAAGTTAAAGTTTGGCAGCATCAGCATGTCCCTGCAGTGCCAGAGTCACTTGAGGTGAGCCAGTTTCTAAAGTAACCGTTACACCAAGATAACAGCAAGTCAGAGTTTCAAAGGCATGTCTCGTAACAGCATTAGTCTCCAGAGAAGCAAGGTGCCGAGCATGACAAGAAGGCTCTCCAAGTGGATTATAAGCCAGCGCTGAGCTCTGAGACCTGGCAATTTCCTCCAAACCACCTGCATGCAGGTGAGAAGCAAACAAAGCAAGAGGATTTTGGAAGTAGATGATGACAGCAGCTGCAGATTAGAGAAAGGATATACTTTCCAATCCTCACATCCTCCAAGTTCTGCTCTGCCTTCTGTGCCATTTGAGCTGATTGCTGTATATATATTGTATACACCTGTCATGGTCCCCAAACCCCTTTTTCCTGCACCACTCCTGTGGCTGTGGGAAAGCCTTGCCATGTGGCAGGCAGATGGGCTGGCAGAACTACCACTGCCAGGCTTCCCTGACCTTTACACCCCGAAAATTAGAAAGGATGTAAAAAAAAAAAAAAAAAAAAAAAGCACGAAAAAA
>VUQG01044202.1:27640-38972 GCA_015106755.1 Etia nguti
CCCGAAAATTAGAAAGGATGTAAAAAAAAAAAAAAAAAACAGAAGGACGTACAACACTGGCTGCATTCAGCTAGACACTGGTCCCAATAAACAAATATGTCCCCTCAGGCATTTTTCACATCCCAGCCATAGTCTCTGACAAGCCACTCCATGATGCTGCTTTGTGCAGGGGACAGACTAATACCTCTGATTAATGTGACAAAGGGTGAGCTTCAAAGTATTTATCACTGTGCAACACATCTGCTTGGTTTGGATATCTTCCATTATATTTGCCGGGGATAGATTAGCAGCCAATTGTGCAGTTGGTCATCTGAAAAACTGATTATTCACAAGCTGACATTTATACTCACAGTCCTGTGATGAGCGGTGACGAAAGGTGAACCGCAAGTGGCTCCGGTTCACGTCTTCAATGGGAATAGCAACCTAAGACAAAGGACAGAACAGGATTGGCTGACAGCCAGGAACATAAACACACACACACACACACACACGCACACACACTCACAGAGCATATTTTAAGGACAAACTGAAATCAGAGTGAACTCTAAACTTCCCAGATTTTATGCTGTATAGAAAGTGACTCACACGTTGCAACACTTTTGCAAAAAATGCTATATAATTTTATGGGATTTGAGGAAATGAGAGAAAGTTTGCCTTTCTTTAAGCGTGATGAATAACTTCACTTTTCTATACAGTTTTGCACCACCACATTTGCCACTCAAGTCTTGTGATAGAAACTACTGGAAATAAAAGCCTGTGGTGTAATGAAAAAACTTTGGAAACTATATGAAGGGGGTGGTATTAAGGTAAAGGTAGAATAAAACGATTTAGAAGAGTAAAGAAGAAATAGTTAAGTGCCAGAAGTAAGCAGAGAAACAAACCTTGATCGTTTCAAACCAGCGGGGCTGCTTTACTTGGTAGTAGATAACAGACTTGTACTCATTGATCCCTTCATCTCCAGCTCCGGGAAAGATCACATTCTGGATAAAAGGTAAGAGACACACAGCAATTAGGTAGTCAGACAATATAACTGGTTATCTGGTTATCCTTGCTTAGCTTTTAGTTTGCAGAAAATGCTACAGTCATGATGGTTGAACTGCTTTATTATCACTCTGTCAAAATATTGGCACGCTCACAGTATGTGGAAAATTGACTAGCACTTATTTCATAAAGCACATCCCCTGGAGCAGAAAGCCTTAATCTAGCAGAATGGCCTTTAGAAGTCTGGATGCACTTTATGCATGAGCACCTGTGTGCTGGCTG
Organism: Etia nguti; assembly: GCA_015106755.1. Lineage (NCBI taxonomy): Eukaryota > Metazoa > Chordata > Actinopteri > Cichliformes > Cichlidae > Etia > Etia nguti. Next base: position 28,904 of record VUQG01044202.1, read on the forward strand.
TCAATCTCATGACAGCATTGTGGAAATAAGAAATAAATTAGAAATTAATTATTTAAGAAGGAGCAGCAGTGGCTCCCATGCAGCAGGGCGTGGAAGGAAGCCAAGAGCAGGGAAGCAGACCAGCTGGTGCTGATGGATCCAAACGTGTAAATTGGTCTTCCTAGCGGGTCCCCTGCGTTTCTACAACAGGTCAGGGTGCGTATGTAAAATACTACGTGCCAAACTTGAGGATTCGGCAAGAGGGATGGAGTGACAGTGGATGGTGTGCACGCCTTGTTTTCTATCAATCTCTGTTCAGCCAGCCTACCTCTTTCCTCCCACTACTCCAGCTGACTCCCTGGCCTGCTAGTGTACTGCTGCTGAAATACTCCTACACTAATGGCTTCTGACAACCAGCAATTATGAGGAATAACAGACCCCATCTCCCCCAGTCATGCTGAGCAGATATGGGGGGCAGGTGGTAGCTCTAGCAGCTCTGCTCCTTCTCTAAGTGGCCAGGGTTTCTGACAGCTCCAGATTTCACAGAGGGTGAAAGTGGCTAGGGTCTAACTACAGGTGAGAAGAGTTTCTGGAGGGCTGCTAATCAAAGTCAAAGGTAATAAAAAGTTACTGTCCAGCCTTTCGCATCACAAATCCTTTAGGATTTGGAGGAAAGAGGAAGGATGACAAACACCAGAGGCAGAAAGTGACACGGAAAGAGAATGGACAGAGAAGAATAGAGAGGATAAGAAGCCTGAGAGAGACAGAAATGGAAAAAAAACCCACAAATTTAACCTGTTCCAAAAACTCTGTGTGAGGAGAGGGAGTTATTTCAAGTGCCTGGTATATATAGGCATCTTTAAAATGAAAACAAGACATTTTTATTTTGGAATAAAAGCCAAATTAGGCAACATTAAAAACAAGGTTTCTGTTATCAAGAAAAAGACTTTCAGCCCATTAAATCCATGGAGGGCAAAGAAGAACTTAACCACTTATTGCATTTCTTGTAACAAGGGAGCTTTTGCAATGCAAGAGCAACATAGTGACAACACTTCTAGATGGGATCGATCTCTCTTGATCATTGCTGGCTGCTGTCTCTGACTTTATTTATTATACCGCAAAAGCTCAGACAGCCTTGAACACGAACCATCAGTGAAACATAATGACACAGGGTGGGAATTCACACATCGAATTTGTATCCGTTTCAGCTTATCATAGCTGTATTTGTCTCATAACAGGTCCACGCTTCAAAAGTTGCAGCGTTTTCTCCTTCTAAAGAAACTTTAACAGCTAAAAATGTGAAACTTGAGGAAATGGTACGATTTTCCACCACTACTCTGCTCTAAAAAGCTTGAGACACTATATAAATGTCTTTTATGTCTCATACACTTCCCTAATCTATTTGAGAAATCTCTCTTTATTGCACTCTTACTAAAATACACAGAGTTTTGCTTCATCGAGCGCTACAAATCTGAAAAGTCTCTCTCTTATACCTGGCTGCATTGATTTGTATAAAATTCAATTTGCTTGATCGAGGGTTATGACTCAGTCAGTGGCTAAAATGTAAGTAATGACTGATTAAAGTCGATGTGGTTTATTAAACCAAATCTGACTGCACAAAGTCTGCTGCACAGCAAACTATAGCCAATCCAAAAGTGAAGTTACTCAATTAAAACCAAATTCAAAGTAACTGACAATAAAGTAGAAAACAGATGTTACCGGTATTGTTGCTGTTAACTTCTTATATTTGAATAGACTTTAAAAGAAGTCAGTAGTTTATATGGGCTAGGTTCTCAAGTACTGTTTGAGGTTAACACATGAGATTCTACTTCTCATTCTATAAAAATAAAATTTATAAGCAGTAGCTACTCCACTCAAGTATTGATTATTCTTCTGATGTAAGATTAATTAACTGATCTCTTTACCAAGCGCTGCAGATTGCATAAAAAAATAAAAAAAAAAACCAACACAAATTTTGAGACAGCTTGCTTACAAACAATTAGACAGGGGAGAAATGATCCTTCTAACTTCATTAGCAAAGGTAATTAATTAATTATACCAGAAGATTTCTCATATCACATCATTATGCTGCCCACGTTGCCTGTCCACATGCCTGAGTTTGTTACTGGCTCTGACAACGGCTGATTTTCATGGTGGTGAGCCAAATTTTAGGCTTCTCCATCAGCCACAAAGCACCAGTGTTACAACTTGTAAATTCTGACAAGCAGCAAAGACATACAGTTTCCCTGTGTATCACTCTTCTTTATAGGAGACCTGGTCAGTTAAGCACTGCGCTGAGCAGTGCGAGACTAAAGAAAGCCGGGTATATCAGAGCCTGTCTGAGAAACCACTTGGCTACAGCACTCGTGTCCTGAATGCTGAGAGCACAGGAAAAATACCAAAGCAGTAGGTTAACATTCCTCGGTCGTACCTCGAGTTTCTTGCCGTCCTCATCATAAACCGACATGGTCACCTCAACGTTTTTGGGCGTTGTCTTACTCCCTTTGTCAAAATCCCCCTGAACCAGAGTCACGTAGATGTCGTTTCGCACATCCCCTTTAGGAAATAAAGAAAAACAAAAACAAGAAATGAGAAACCCACAACGCTCCGACGCTTCTTAGGGCTTCAGGTTGATCCTTTTCAATAATATTAATATTACAGCGACACTGGATATTATATGTTTGGCTGACTTCGGCCCATTAAATAAATAATGTCTCGGGTCTTTCTGTATTACAAATATTTTATGAACTGCAACCGTTTTCAGTAAAGTAGGACACTGGATAAAATCTAAACAAAACACTGATTTGCAAATCATTTAAACCCCGTATTTAACTAAAATGGATTACTTATTTTTAAATAAATACTACTACTATAAATAAATACTTTTAAATAAATTTTAGTTTTGACTTTTTTTTGTATAAATTGAACAGGGACAGCTAAAAATATTTAAAAGAAAACACCTGCTGGGTGAGAAAAATGACAATCCATTAAATTATTTAGTAGCATCACTGTGTATAAAAAGAGCATCATGGGAAGGACTCACCGCTCTGTGGGAGATACTACAACAACTTAAGAATTTGGAAAATCTAAAAAAAAAAGTTGTGATGAGGGATCTCACAGATAGTACTGCATTAAAAATGCAAACCCATTGTGAGTGAACACATTTTTTCCTTGCTTCCACTGATGCAAGCTTAAACTCTACTATGCAAACAATCACATATCAAGAAGACACAGAAGAACCGGATCCTTCTCTGGGCCGGAGCTCATTTATTATGTATTGAGGTGAAATGGAAATCTGTCCTGTGATCTGACCAATAAAAATATGAAAGCCTTTTGGCTCTCTATGGAGGAGCACGTTATCAGTGCACATGACAGTATGAGGGTGTGCTAATGCACAACTTGTACGAGCTTTGAAAGCCCTTTTAATGCTGAAAAATCTATTTTGGAGCGGCATGTGTCACCTTCCGCATTATGTCTTTTTTCAACAGTGTATTTTTCATGTTGGTGAGCCTAATTTCAGGCTACTCCATCAGCTACAAAGCATCAATATTACAATTAGTAAATTCTGACAGGCAGCAAAGGAATACAATTGTGCATCGCTTTGCTTTATAGGAGACCTGATCAGTTAAGCGCCGTGCTGAGACACACAGTATATCACAGCTTGTCTGAGACACAGGGTTGCAGTCCAGGCCTGTCACCAACTGAGAACATTTGAAGAACTGTGAAATGAAAAATACAACAAAGGAGGCTTCAGACTGAGTCACTTCAAATCTTATATCAAGGAAGAATGGCTACACATTTCATTATTAGAGCAACAGTCTTAAAAACGCTTTAAGGGTGTTTAGCAAAAAGAATATAAGAGGTGATGCGAGACAGTCATACACCTGCCCTCGTCCAGATGTTTTTATTAAATATTGTCTTGCTTCCCAGTTAAATATGGGGTTTCAACCATTTTGAAATCATTTCATTCTGTTTTTTATGTACATTTTACGCTGACTTTTTTCTGTAACAGGGTTATGAACCCCACTGAAAGCGTTCAGACATTTAGCCAGGGAACTTTCTGAGGCAGGGAGCAAAGGGGAAGCTTTTTAAAACCTGGCATAATTATCTCAGGAAACCCCATCTTGCGAGCCACGGCTGTTGATCGGTCCACAAGGTGAGGGAAATCCTTTCTTATCTGATGGATGTCTCCAGGAAGCAGCTTCAGAGTGACCCACAGGCCTGGTAATGAAAACAAGAAAAGGAAGTGAGGAATCAAGTAAAGCAGTATGTCATGAGAAGGCAGCTAAAACAAAAGCTGCTTAAGGAAAATCTGAAAAAGAGACTTCTTCTTGTGCTTTCCCGATGTCAAAGAGACATGTACCAACTCTAGAGGAAGACATTCATTTTTGTGTGTTTTGCTTGGTTCAAAGTTGGGTGTGGTAAGCTGCTGTGACTAAAAGCTACAACACAACTACTGTTTTATTGTATTAGAGAGAAAATCTCTGAAAAAAACAAAACAAAAAACAGCTCAACAACTATTTATAATCTATATCATCTTACTGTTTGATCTGTTTGTACCGAGTCTTTTTTTTTTTTTTAACAATCTGACACCAGTAGCTGCTCTGACTTTCCTCCGGTTGGGAGAAATCCTTGGCTCTTTTTCCGAGATGCATGGCAAGCCAGTTTCAGCTCTGTAAGCACATTTAAAGGTGGCTTCACTCACTCTTAATATTCTCTAGGGGTAAAAAAAAGCCCCACGGAGTCACAGCTTTGAAGAAGAAATGACTGAATGGATCAAATTAAAGCAGTCTGTAGTGCACTTGTTCACAGGCCACCAGAATGAGTGGTCCTTGTCAACCTTAGAGGCTTTATTCACTTACACTTTATGGGCCCCATATTGCTGTGAGTGACAAATCCCTCACTAGGTTAGCTAGAAGTCTTTTGATATGCGAACATGACCGAAACAGCTGCTGCGAGTACTCCACTGTTCCTCCCAGTGAGGGTCAGGGCAGACCTGACATTTATCCAAGTACGTCTTCATTGGGCGTGACAACACCATGGAGACTGTCATGTTATTTACCCTCCTCAGCAGCACAAATCCCTCAGATGGTGAAGGTTGTTCTTCTCAGCACAGATGTGAAGTCCTTGATAAGCGCTAGACTTAGCAAAAGTCTCAACAGCTTAATTAACAGCTGGATCGCTTGGATACTGTAGTCCTGGTGATGAGACCAACTATTTATAGTGTGAGCAGTAATTTATGGTGTGAGCGCTAAGAGTAAATTATGTTTTTCATTAGCAAGTGGAACAGTTTTACTGCCTTGCTAGTATATTGGGGTTAATAGTACTTTGTACAAAAAAGATCTAAAATAAAAAATAAGGCTTGTAATGACTTCAAAAATCTTTTTAGCAGCATCTGATTTACTCAAAAGCTAAATTTATTAGACAGACTTTTTTTCTCCTGGTTCATGTGAGGTGATGATGGCAAGGACAATGTCTCCTTTAACTTATTTGACAGAAAACTGGGCTTATTTCTGACGTTTGAATTTTTTTTTAAAAATTGAGTTTATTGACTAAATGAAACCCAAATGAAAAAAGAAAAGAATAATTTTATAACAGTTTTAAGATTTTCCGTTGCCTGTACAAAGGCAAATTAAAATCCATCCATAGTGCCAAAAAAATAAATAAATCTCTATGCTGGAAATTTCTGAGGACTTCAATTTTTAGTTTTGTGAGATTGTCATTGGGTTTTCAATTAGTATAACCATTTTTTTTTTTTTTTATTTTTTTTTAAATTGAGAGGCATATTTTCTATAATTTTACAAACGGCCGATGTAGTGAAGCGAGTTTCTTCCTTGGCCTCGGTTCCTGTATCAGAACTGTTGCACTGTACCTTGGCCCTTGTGATTGACCTCTTTGGCGGTGATAACTTTGTTGATGACTGTCTGGAGGAAGTCATTCTCCCCTGCCACCCTGGGTGAAAAACGGGAGATGTTCAGCTGCTTGTGGCGAATGGCGTCATCCAACGCTAGCCTGCAGTACGTACACACCAGGCAAACACCACGGAGAAGGAGAGGTGGCAGAAACAGGAGGAGGAAGAGAAGAAGGTGGAGGAGTGGGGCAGGAAGAGCCATAAAGTGATGGTTGTAAGAAGGGGAGTGGGATGAGGGACAGACAGAGAGAAAAGAGAGACACACCGAAGAGTGATGCGAATACCATGACAGACACAAAGCCACTTGTTAGCAGTTAACAGTGAGCCAGGATGGGTCATGAAAGAAACACAAAGAAAAATGATCATTTAGGAAATTAAGTCCACTCAGTATCCATAGAGCAACAGTATCAGCGTGAATGCTTTCCCAGGTTGGATCTTGGTTGTTTCTTTTTTCCCCTTTTATTTTTAAAGATGCAACCCCTCAAAAAACCCAGAAAAAAATAATCCCAGAAACAAACTCTACTTAGCATCAGAAAAACACTAAAATATAAGTACCAAGTGTAACATGTTTTGTACTCCGTAGGGCAACAAATTCATTGAAACAGCTGATGCACAGAGCATAAACAGTAGCAGATGTGATCTGGGAGGCACCACATGTGTGGCAGCTGTCAGAGGAAAGTGTGTTGTGGGCAAACATGGTGTCTGCTGTGTAGAGTCTTCTTAACAAGCAGAAGGAGATGAGCATGGAGGAGAAGACTGTAGTGATGCACGGAGGAAGCAATAAAGAATCTCTGCCCCTCAGTGTCTCCCATCTTAAACCCAAAATCAATCCAAGCAAGGAAGATGAATAAGGAACAACAAAGATTTGCACATTCAGACACTGAATTCATTCAAACATTGTACAACAACCACCACAAGACAGATTTTTACTTAAATTTGCATTTCTAAAATTATGTCATCTTTAGATACACTGATCACTTAACCGTCAAAACTGAGTGGCCACTTCATTAGTCACACAACTGCTTGTTAATACAAATATCTAATCAGACAAACACATGGCAGGAACTTAGTGCATTTAAGTCTAAGGAGCTTGGAAAGAAAAGCATCTGGACTTCTTTAAGTTGCTTGAAGACGTTTCACCTCTCATCCGAGAAGCTTCTTCAGTTCTAAAGGTCAAATGGTGGAGAGTCCCAGATTTAAACCCAGTGGGAGTATCCCCCCAAAGAGGGACAAAGGACCCCCTGCTGAGAACTTTCACAGACTTAGTGCATTTAACCATGTAGAAATGGTTGAGACGACCTCCTGAAATTCAATATGAGCATAAGAACGGGGAAGAAAGATGATTTAAGAAACTTCGAACACGGCACGGTGGTTGCTGCCAGATAGGCTGGTCTGACTCTTAATTTCTGCTGCAACACCCAGAGGGCAGTGTCAGAATTTAGTGTAACCAGCATGAAAACATGGATCCATCTTGCCTTGTATCAAAGTTTCAATTTCTTGGGACACTTTGGGCTCCTTACTACTAACTGAGCATCACTGAAACACCACAGCCTACCCAAATATTGTAGCTGACCATCTCCATCCATTTATGACCACAGTTCTGATGGCTGTCCAACAAGACAACGAGCCATGCCCCAAAGCTCAAATGACTTGAAAATAACAAGTTAATTGTACTTCTCGGCCTCCACGGTCACCAGATCTCAATCCAGTTGAGCACTTCTGGTATGTGGTGGAACAGGAGATTTGCATCATGGATGTATAGCTGATAAACCTACAGAAACTGTAATGCTATCATGCGAATTTGGAGTTTTTCCAGCACTTTGATGAACCTATGCAACTAAGAATGAAAGCAGTTCTGAAGGCAAAAGGGGTTCTAAACCGATACAGGCAAGGTGTAACTAATAAAGTGGCCAGTCACTGTATGAACTTCCTGGAGCCTGGAGGATGTCTTTAAATTAGGGACTTGGTTGGCTGATAGGGCTGTGCGATATGACCAAAATCTCATATCCCGATATAAGACATCTATCGTCCCGACAACGATAAAAATCACAAAAATTTAACATTTTCTGTAAATTCTGTGAATCTCGGGCAGTTCGACTTCAATGAAGTGTTTTCAGCTGGGCGTCGTGCACCTGGAGTCCAGTGTTTTAACCGATGCATGAAGCTAAACATTTTTAGACATAAGTTGTAACGGCGGACATTTTCTTTGTGAGTATTTATTACACGGCGTGCTGCGGGGAAAAGCCTGTTCTAATGGGTTTTTTTTTTTAGCACCTGTTGGCTCTTTTTTGCTTCTCATCTGTAAACACTCTGCATACTCTTTCACATGATTCAGTTTATTTTGAAAAATCTCAACAGGATCTTCAGCTTTATTGTGAAAGGTTTATGTAGAAAATAAACAAGCAGATGGCGGAGCCACTCGATCGTTGTTGCTAACGACAACGCATAAAAGCAGTCGCTTGTCTGTCCGTAGTGTGGTTATTTTAAATATAAGAGAAAGAGAGAACTTTAAGAAATTAATTCTACAGCGACCATCAAAACGATGAAAAATATTGCCGTAAACAGTTTATTTTGCGACACCACGAAACAAACGATAGCGTAATATGACACGATAGACGTTTCATATCGTCATCCGATTTATATCGTTATATAGAACAGCCCTATTGGCTAACATCATTAATCTAGAACAGAGAAAATCAGTTTGCTCAGAAGAGCAGTCTTTTTTTTTTTCTGCCAATCAGCTATCGTTGATTACTGAATTGATAAGTATCAATCATGTCAGTACAGCACAGCTTGTTTCTTCACATATGCATTTTGTTAACCTGACAACAACTCAATTGAGTCTTAAACCTAGTGTCTGTAAGATTATAGTCAACTGAACATATTTAAATTTCTGTTTGGCTGCCAGAAGTCAATCCAAATCACACCACTGTGCCAAGTTCTCTAAACGGCTCCCTCACTTCCTTGAAAACACATTATTAAGCTTCTGTTTCAAAACTTGCTCTGTTTTTGAATGGCAAATATTCACACTTGGACATAAATAACTCCTTGTAAAACCTCCTCTAATTTCCATGATTTATGCTCACAGATAAGCCCATTAAGTGAGGTGATCAGCAAGCTAAACTGCCTGAATGTGAGGCATTTCAATTATGCAGGAAATCACGTTAAGAAAAAAGGTTGCTGTGCCTCTTTACACTATCCTACAAAACTGGTAGCAGTTAATGAGATTGCCTTAATTGAGTCAGCGGGGAATAGGGGAGTGTTACAGTCTTAAAACCCCTTCTGATCTGGTGTCAAGGAGACAAAACTTGTAGAAAGAAAAATGACACTACCTTTTCTGATATACAGTGTATACCTAAAATAAAGGATGAAATTTTAAAGCCATAAAATGTATCAGTCTTGCTTTTTTTTTGCAAGTTTATCCAAAACTTAAAGGAACTCTATGTTAAATGTGATTTATTTTGTGCTTCAGTACAATGCACTTACGGCTGAAATGGGATAAAGTGCTGCTTATCCTCGTCGTCCATTTTGCCTGTTATGATGTCAGTGACATCCATTACTGTGGAAAAAGGAGAGAGGTGGGGGTTAAAACATTCTCAAGGCCTGCCGAGTGCAGCATGGCTATGAAAGAGATCCAGATAACTGCATGGTGGGCCACATCAGGGGGTAAAAGCTGTCTCAGCCAATGTTGGGATTTTCTTTGATGAGCACTAATTAAGTCAGAGGCTGAGCTGTGAGGGGAAAATCTGAGTAGTGGTCACGATACGAAAAAGCCTTTTGAAGCTTAAAACAAACAATGATTAAATATGAAATGAAGTTTCTTTAAATAGCTGTTACAGCAAAGTGAACAGGAAGATCATAAGGTGACATAGTTATCACACTATGTCAAAAACATACCATCGCAGGGCTGCAGGTAGCAGCCTCATTTTTTCCAGTTTGCTTTGTTTGTGCGTTTGAAATCAGGCATTTGAGTCGGAAACACCTGACAGCAGAGCTTGCCGACGAAACAGGAAATGCATTCTCAAGTCTGCCTGTTAGATAGACTAGTTAGGTTGCAACTAAAGATAACACAAAAATAAAAATGACACTGACACCAAAGTTTACAGCAGGTCACCTAAGCTGTATGAGAGTCAGCAAAGAAAAAAAAAAAAAAAAAAAAAAAAAATTAAAAATATAAAA
>VUQG01044202.1:54976-67986 GCA_015106755.1 Etia nguti
AAAACAAAAAAATTTTTTTTTTTTTTTTTTTTTGCACAGCTAGCTGTAGCCAATTGTTTCCTGCCCTGTGTTACATCTCTTGTGAAATGTATCCTGATGATGTATAATTACCTTCAAAGATTTGGAAAACACTGCAACTGAATCATCAAGTTTACTTTCAAACAGTATGTCACCAGATACTAGCCCCTGCATCTGGTCCTGCAAGTAGAGCAAAAATATGCAAGATACGCAACAGGAAATGCCTACGACCTGTTCTTCACACTCTTATTTATAATCACCGGCATGAGGCTGTGCTCTGCTAAAACAGAAGTCAGACTTCACATCAGCATAAAATCAATACAATGGGATTTCCAGTAGAAAGCAAGATAATCAGAAAATCAGAAAGGCCCAACACAACAAACAACTGCTATTAACTACTAACATCAAAACATCAACCACTCATAAAAAAGCATTCCTGCAGAGGAGGAATATTCAAGAGAGGACTGGTGAATGAGCAGAGACTGCAGTCCTACGTTCATGCACGCTTCTGAAAAAATTCTATCTGCCAAATTGCTGGAATAGATGAGCGCAATTAACTTCCAGCATAATCCACAGAACCCCAGCTCCACCCAAGGATCGGGTTTAGTCACCCAGCAGACCACTCTGCTCTGTGGCTGCAATACTTTCTAAATGAGCAGACACATAGTGTACAAGTTTATTATTATTAAACAACCAATGCTGAACAAAATGAACCTAATTTCCAAATTAGCAAGTGTTGAATAAAATTCTCCAGATTATTTGCAAAGCTATTTGATGTACTGTATATGTGAATACGCTATAAAAGGACATCTAAAAAATCTTTTTTAATAAACGGCTATGCTACTACATTAATTGCTCCTCTTTATAATTTAAATAAAGCAGAATCCAAACACAAATTCTTGTACTATGTATTGTGTATTTAGAATAGTTTGCTTCTGTTGCCACATTTTCAAAACCCCTTATTTTTCACTTTCACTATCTCACTAGTTACATGGATGTTCAAAGGTGATGCTAGTGGCTTCACAAATGACTAAGCATGGTTGGTTTCATGAGTAGGGGAGATATTTATAACATCACTCCAAAAAGCTTGCAGAAGCGTGGCTGTTTTTTTCTAACTGTGGTCCACATACTGCATAAAGTACAGATAAAATACAACATTTTGAGTGTTCACACATTGTACAATTACTCAGTGATGGATTTGACACTCGAGTTGTCGAATCAGTACATACACACACACGGTGAGTATCCTGATTAGGGCAGTGTGATCTTCTCTATAGTCCTGTTGTCCCTCTGTGTGATTGACGATGGGTTTTGAGTGTGCTTACAATAAGAAGAATCACAGCAATTATGGTGTATTTCTGTATTTCTGAAAAGGTCGGTAGCCTGAATATCCGAGTTCCCAGCCAGAGGTTTTTTGTGGAACACTACCTCCAGTCGGATTTCCCAATCAGACAGTTGAAGCTTCCCAAAGTACTCCAAGTTAACCGAATGTAAACAGCAGTAAAACTGTAAAACTTTTAATCTGTCCTGCCACTGTTGTGCATCTGTGAGTCATAAAATAAGCCGCTCACAAAGCGCTGAACAAGCTCTATCTATTAAAGTGCTGCAGCGGTGTTTTTAAGCACCAAAAAAGAAGCACTGTTCTGTTTTGCTAGGGATACCTGAATGGCTCTACCTTGCTAAGAACCAGTCTCCAACTTTACTTTCAGAACATTACAACTCGGGGGTGATGCCACTCCCAGGTGTCTGGAACGTGGCATTAGCTCCAGAAGAAAAACTTCTCCAGATCCACCTTGGTTGCTTCCACCCCCTGCTGGCTCGTCAGCCAGACAGGAGGAGCAGCTGCAGCTATAGCGAAGCACTCGGCCTATTCAACACTGAAACCTTTTCACAATTAGCAAGAGGCAGAGAACAAATGTTAGCCCCACTAGTGAGAGCAGCAGTGGCTCCTATTATCCTTACTTGTATAATCCAGCTCTGAAAAACAGACTCTGCAAAAGGGCTATTAACGGAAATGTTATCAATGAGAGTTTCGATGATAGCTCAGACAGTGTGAGGGACATTACATAACACCAGCTTTTTTGGATGGCTTCTGAGGAAATAAACTGGTTTGTGTTCTTTGCTGCAAAATGGCACTATTAAGCTTTCATAAAGAAAATGAAAAGAAGCCCAATGACGCACTTTCTTTGGTCAGATGAGATAAAGATAGAATTTTTCTGCTCTGATGGAGTTGGTTTGAACCTAGTGTGGGCTGCCACAGCAGATGAATGGTCCTAACAAAGCACAGAGGTATAAATGTGATGATACTGGGCTGGTTGAGTGCAAAAGGTAAGAGCACTATGGATGTTGGATAAATATACTAGCTGACATAATAATGCCCAGTCTCCGGGGAGCCTGACAGAAGAGGAATATTCCAGCAAAGCACAGTGCTAAAACCAGACAACTGCCTCAGTCCAGCAAAGGACAGCTGAAAAAAAAACAAAAAACTGTCTTTGAAGAATGACAGAGCTCCTCTCTAACTTGTATAACACTGGTATCCACCATGCAGCAGAGGTGGATGCAGTCTATCGTCAAAAAATAAAGGTGAACATATAAAGAACAGACAATATAAAAAGATCTGAAACTCTGTGATGAAAGGTTTATTGGGTTTTGCTGCACTGAGTTCCAAAGAAACTAACAGCACGTGGCTCAACATGCACGCACGTCAAATGCTGGCTGGTTGAAAAGCGGCCCTGAACAAGAAAGGAAGTGACAGCGGAGTTCACCGTACGGGGAGAAGTACGAAAAAAGAAAGATAAAACAATACAAAAAGTACAGACAGGCTGCGCTGGATACTTTCATTGTTTTTAAGTCTCATCTGACTTCAGCTCTCTGTGTGTTAAACTTTGTTCTTCTTCAAAGTGCTGCTGTTGGCTGAGGAACAGAGCGAGAGAAGGCCATTGACCCGTTTCTTGCGCCAGTCTGCAAACCTCCACGCTGAAATCATAAGAAAGCATGGAAAGCTCGGTGCACAGTAGATTGCTGCAACTGGTGTTTCCCAAAGTAGATGATGTTCCCTGTCTGTGCAATCAATGTACTTCTTATCAATTATTGCCAAATCAGCTTCATGTCACCATTCATTAAAGTATATTGCCTATCATGTTAAACGAGGTGGTCTTCGTTTTGAGTAAAATCACTAAATAATCACAGTGGGAAGATGTAATAAAACTACAACTATTAGAAAACCATCACAAATGAGGCAGTCAACCTTACTAACTTACACCATTAATGTTTTTTGTCACTTTGGTTACAACCTACTAACGTCTGCATCTAAGGTTTTACTTCAAATAGCCGCAATCAAAATCTAGCAATTTTATTAGATTAGTGTTTTTTTCAAGCGAACTCGAGAATAAGCAGCAAGTGCGAATTCAGCAGCACAATCGTTTTGTAAAAACAAGTTTTTGCGTCTGGGAATAAAAAGTAGAGGAAAGAACTGGCAGTAAATGCAAGACTGTCAGCTCAGTTAGTGTTGAGTATTCTTAACATCTGACCACTCTAGCCCAGGCTTTATCCTGCCAGAATGTAGAACTCGCAGTTGAGCCGAGGATGTGCCAGCCTACCAGTGGGTGAGCTGACACTGAATGACCTGTCTGTTTCAGAGGGTCAAGCATGGGCTAAAAGGATCAGCTCCCTGAGAGAACTCGCTTGCCTGCATCTCAGAAGACAGCATTTAGCTGTAAGCTTCTAGCTGTGAGTCTGGGTGTATGCATAACTTAACCATGTTAGCCAATGGCATGAACATACAAGCTGTTAAAGTCTCATAAGCTAAAGCACATTCTCCACTTAACATATTTATCTTACCTAAATAACTTCCACAGAGTGAAGTCTTCGAGTGATTATACTGTATTGGCTTTGAGACTTGTAATCCCAGATGCTGAGATTCATTCACGGTGAAAATCACAATGCTCAGCATCTCCGATGCTATCGGGGTTATAAAAAATGTTAGCATTAATGTCAGCTGCAGTTCATATTAATGTCGCATTTGTCACCTTTAAAATGTCCCGCGGGTGGTTTTGCAGGCTTCTAATGGAGATGTCAGGCATTGATTGTGGTTGCAAACGGGCTAGGGTTTGCAGCAAAAGAGCCTTTCTGTATGGCTGGCATTTGATGAAACAGTCTTTTGTGTGCTTGCATGTGTGCACCCTTGTGTGTGTGTGTCTGGCTAAATACTTGATAAAGCCAGAACCTCGCAGCTCAGATGCTGGTGGGCCCTGAAGGCAGTTTGAGATTTCAGTGAGTGGCAGCTCTACTCTGTGATCAACCTTTAGGGAGTTAGATGAAGTTGTCTCACTGCTGTAGCTGACAACTCGGTCTCCTTTTGTTTAAAAAAATGAAACAAGACGAATGAATCAAAGTGTCATTTGGCCATCACATTATCCACCTGAATTTCACAAGTCCTTCTCCTGGCACTGGTTAAACTCCTAAAGATCTCTCCCTCTTCACCAAAATTACATATTTACAACACAATAAAGTCAAATGCTCAAATGTGGATGTCAGCTAAAATAGTATACATGCTCTATCATACTGAGTTATTAAGGTTGTGCTTTATTTACACAATAACAAAGCTCTAACACCCTGTACTGCATTTGCATCCATTTCTGTAGATATTTGGTTAACCAAATGAAGGATTTGAGGATACAACTAGACAGATGTATATGTAAGCAGTCCTCCAAAAACAAGCAGCAAGTGTGACGACGCAATAACAATCAATGATCAAAAAAGCAGCATAAGAAAGACGGCAATGGTTTTCAGTTTTTTAACACTCGGTTTCACTTTAAAACAAAGATGCTCGTTGCACGTATGCGTAAGGCTTCTGTCTTGTCCACAGCACAGACTAAGCTAAAAGTCTAACAACGCCACGCAGGCAAGAGTAGCCCACAGACTGGTTGCTCAGCATGTTTTTGACCATGCCACCTGATGATAGTCCCCAGCTAACATATCCACAATGGTCTGAAAAGCTCCATGTAGGCTCTGAATAGGACCTACAGTATGCAAAACCACGCCGGTCCCCCTATGTGCTAATTATTGTTGATCTTGTGAATGTCAGGCAGTCTGGATTAGTAAATGTAAATGATCACTGAGCAAAGTTTCTATGTAAGACAAGAGTAATAAATAAGAAATACATTTAAAAACAGCACTGAAATGTTCATTGACACAACTGCATAAAATAATAAAATAACAGTGGTTCACTGTTTTCATGCATAAGAAGAAAAAAACCACTATGAAAACTAAGTAATATTAACTGAAAATACATTTACAGTCAAAATATTTCCCATTAGCTGGTTACTCGATATCCTTGTGGAAATCCCTGACAATCCTTTGAATTGAATTTCCTTTAAAGTTAAAAACTGCAGTAAATAAATGCTTGATACATTATGACACTCGAAATGTTCTGATATATTCATTTTAGCCAACTGAATTTAAATTATGTAATAGCACATGTCCACATCAGTAACCTTTGTTTCAAACTGATGTGTTACACACCATTAACCATCTGTCAAGCTAGCCAAAGCAGCACAGCAGGACTCCTTTCAGACAATGCACATGCTGCTTGGCATGTCCACAATCAATCCTAAGTGTGGTGGAGAACCTGTTTACGTAACCAAGCCGAAGGATCAATCCAGACATGTTCAGCAGCGAGCGTTTGTACGTCTTCACTGCCTCTGAACAGCTCCCACAAAGTCAAGGCAGAGCGGAACCATAAACCATTTTCAGACATCGAATACTTCACTATTCTGGCTTCATCGGTATGTTAAAGCTTAGGCATAGGTCACTTCTCCTTTAATGTTTCTTGCGGCTTAACTGGGTCATAACCACGAAATACACGGAACAAGTAATCACGCGAAAACATGAACCATGAATGACATTTGTTACATGCAATGCAGGCGGTCAGAGTTTTACTACCACAGTCGCTATATTATGATAGTGACTTAGATAACAAGAGAGGCCACATCCCATATGCGATTATAGGAATGCATCTAAAAACAATGGGATTTAGTAAACTGTAAGAAAACTAACCTATCTAAAGTCTATCCATTTTCTTAACAGATTATCCATCTTAGGGCTGCAGGAGCATGTCCCAGCTGTTATGGGGCAAGAAGCAGGATAAACCCTGGACAGGTCACCAATCCAGCACAGGGACAAAAACACCACACTTCACTACCCACACCTACAGCTATCTGACAATCACCAATTAACCCAACAAGATTGTCTTTTGACACACTTGTGAGCTGTATGATGATGCACGTATATGTAATGAACTTCAACAAAGAGCGTGAAGGTCCTTTTCAGCTCTCATTTAGCCAAAATCCACTTTACAGTCATAAATGAGGAATGTGACTTGTCACAGACTCTGCCTTCCTCTTGACCCTAAAGCAGTATTTTAGAAACATGTGAGTAAAACATAAGCTAAATGAAAGATGATCAGTGATTATGCTCTCCCAGCAACTAAATGTCTTTTGCACTCTCTGACATGTATGAAACCGCTATTCAAACTTGACACTTAAATGTTAGTTAGACTTAGTAAATCTAGGATTATAATCGCTTGCGGAGACCGTGAACATGGAGCCTGTCTGAAGGACACGTGTAGTTGGTGTATTACCAGTGGAATGCATTAGTGCCTGTGCAGACAAGACACTACGAAGAAAGAAAAAAAAAAAAAAAAGGTAATGTAAATGAACAGGGAAGTCTGTGCGAAGCTTCACTGAAACTCTAACACTGGAGTAACTTTTGAGGAAATGTGACCAGGGCACCCGTATATGAAAGGAACACAAGTGTTTACATCGAAACATATCCAGATAGGCCATTTAAATTTGATGTTCCACAAATTTAACTTTCCTACCACCAATGGCATTTAAAATTTTCAGCAACCATCGGTCTGTTCATTAATTTAGCTAAAGGAAGTTTGCTGTTTTTATCTTACTGAAAACAGACATATCTACCAATGTTTATGAAACATTTTCAGATGACTACAGCTCTAAGCTAGACGTCTTTGCGTCCTTGGATAACAAAGTATAATCTAATAAACAGGTATATGTAACAGGCATCATGATGATTTCTGAGCATCTGTTTTCTCCAGAGGTTCCAGTACAAGTCGGTACAGTTTGAACCCCGCTGGCAAATGGCAACGTGACAGGATGCTGATGATTTCCAACTCATCACATTCGTACACTCGTTTCATTTTCACTACAGGAACTACAAGACTTGCAGGAAAGTTCAAACTTGTTCATCATTAATACAAATAGAAGTTGAAAGGCGCTTTAATTTGAAAAAAATTCAGATGTGTGTAAATCCAACCTCACTTCTCCTCCGCTCAACTGGGCCGTCCCAAAGACAGCAACACTTAAAACAAGATGTAGAAGCGCTCTAGCTTTTGTCTCACTGGTGAGCCAATAGTGTGAAACCACTTAGCCTTGCACTGATTAAATAGGCCAGCTGTCATTTGTCTTAGCCACCATCTCACAGCAAGCCATCGGGGGCTGTACTATTAGAACTGCCTCACCAAGCAGCATGAGCCATAGTTAATATATAATTCCCTTTCACAATGAATAATAGCAAAGTCATACTGACCTCCAAAGAGAAACCAAGAGGATGATGGCCACAGATTTGACCATGTAACATCATCTAATTAATACCAAGGAAATATGGAGTCAATGAACAATGCACCTTCTTTTTGGGGGGTGGGAGGGGTCAAAAAGCTTTGTATACTACAAAAAGCCAAATAACAGTAACCTACTGGGAGAAACTTCTTTACCTAAACCAGATATGAATCATAAGCCAGCTGAAACTGTGATCTAACTGGCAGCCTCAAGCTTTGTGGACATCCAAGTAGAGCTGGCTCACAGAAAGACGAAGATGTTCTGTTTACAGATCTGTAGGGCAGCTCAAAAAAATGCAGCACAGTTGTATTGAATAGGGAGAAAAACTTCAGCAGGACGAGGTCCCAGGTGGAGGCTGTATTCTGCATTCTGCACGCAGACGAAAACAAATAATCCGAAAGCACGACGCACAAACTCATAAAATTGGAATTAATGGTGTTAGCTTAGTATTCAGTCTCCAGGTGACTGCTCGAGAGAGAGTTGCACACTCAGAGTCAGCACAAATAAAAAAATAAAAAAAACACTTGTTAGCATACATAACCCAACACACACACATGCAGACACACATCAGTCATGCTGCCAAACGGATATGCGAGACATAAAGAAGGCATCACACTGCCAAATGAATTTCTACGGTTTTAATGTATAGATGTTTTACCCAAAAGAACTTTCCTCTTTAGAAAAGGTGAGTAAGATGTTTCTTAAATGGAATGAAAACGACTTCAATGGCTAAAAAGAGGAGGATGTTTTTTTTAATATTTCACACCAAATAGCCGCAGCGAGGGCTACACAAGCAGAGTAAAATATGAGAAGTGAATTTTAAAACATATGGTTGCTATTCATGAAGCAACCCAAACTGGTTTTTAATTGAGGCCATATTTGTAGTACTGCTTGCATGTGCGAGACATTTCGTACATCCTGAGTCAATACACAATGACTGCATCTCTATTTTCTGCCACTAACGTGTCACTCGCCACTAACCTATTCTAAATAAAAGCAATCTAAGGCTGTCAATCTTCAACGAAACAGTTTGGCTATATCAATCATACCCACACCAGAGCTTAAATTTAGAACTCGGCTGCTTATCTCTCCACTTGTCCTTTTATGTAATTTGACAGCGTGCAATCTAACCTGCAGGAATCTGCACTTCCTTTTCCACCAAACCTACAGTTGAGTAATTGCAGTTCACATGCATTTGTTTCTGCTTCATTTTCTGAACTGGTCTTAAGTTCGATTACGGAAAGTTAATTTACAAAAATAGAACCATCAACGCGTGAAAAACATTTCTCATGAAAGCGCACGCTTTCATACGCCATTTGTGCTGAATTCTTAAAAGTGATGTGTGAATCCAGTAAATAGTCCTCCACAGTGTTCCCTGGTTAACTTTCTAGAACCGCAACCCTCTGAAGTCTCTCTTAAGGAACAGAAACACCCACGATGAAACAGAATTAATGAGACAACCCTTGAAATTAGCATCAAAAAGTATTTCCGGTTAATTCATCACAGAAATGGGAGACAGCTAAACAACCTTTCCCTAGGGCCATGTTAAATCATTTTCGAGATGCCACCAGAATAACTAGGCTTCAGAACTCCTCATCCCTTTAATTTATGCTGGGCTGGTTGGCATTTGACAAGAAAAGCACTGTGTACTGAAAATTAGCTCAGGGTCAAATGAGATATAAATGTAACATCTTTCTGAAGAGTGATTCACCTTTCTCTTCTTTTAAGTATAAACATGGGTCAAGAAATGAAGCAGACCCCTGAAAGAAAAACGGAACTCTCCTACTTCTTTTTATTTCACTCCCCCATAAAAAAAAACCAAAACAAGACACAAAAATAGTCCAGTCAAAATCAGCTGAGTGACGTCTAGGCAGGTTTGCAGCATTCTGCAAATGCCGCTGAAGCTGAAAACATTGTTTAAAGAAGGAAGTTAATCTAATGCCTCGGGGCAATCGTTATCTTTACAAGAAACAGAAAAAGCTATGCTGCCTGTAGTGAGACAGGGAGGATTCCAGAGGCATAATTAACATAAAGCCGAGGTGCTTACACACAGCACAACCAGGCCCAATCAAAAGTGGTCTCGAGCAACAAGGTTTTTCTTTGGACATTAGCTGCTTTTTAAACACACTTTCAGTCCAGTCCTTACATCTGACCATTGTGAGAGGATTTCTTTGTTTGTTTTTTGTTTTTAAACCACTTAACAGTGTCCTATGAATAATTCAAGCATAAAAAAACACCTAATTTAAGGGATGAACCAGTGTTGTGTCTACGCATAACAGACAAAAGAACCAATCTTAAACAGTATCTTTAGGCACTTTGTCAAAAGCAACACATAATTTGCTCCAGTTTCTTCAGTTGAATCTACAAACAATGCTGAAGATAACATATTTTGACAGGCAGGTATTCCCCAAGAGCTATTAGTCCTTAAAGTGGAGTGTCCTTAAAACATCTGAGGAAACTAGACGAGGGAAGAATAAGAAAACATTGATGGTTTTGTCCTTTTCATAATTCATGGAATTCGTGGAATTATGAACGCAGAAAAATGCCGTCAGATTTTGATCCACCATGCCACACCATCTATAAAGCTTTTGATTTGTAACAGCTTCATTTTTCATTCTTCACTTCCTGCTAATGCAGGAAAAGCATACATGTATAGAAAAAACACAATGTGCAGTCATGGATTGGCCTCCCCAAAGCCAGAATGTCAACATTATTGAAGCAGCATGGGGTCATCTGTATATGTATATGTATATCATCCCTAGTGTTTGCATGGATGCACTGTGTTTGCACCACTGTAAAATGTTAGATTTTACAATATGTGAGGTTACGACTTCTGCGATTTGCACTGCATTACTGAAGCTTCTGACATTTACAAATAAATGAACACTACACCTAATTCTTTCATAAAAAGTTTTTTTTTCCTATCACTGTTCTTTGTGATAATGACCTCTGGCAAGAGCACAAGGAAAAAGAGAAGGTAAAGAAACGGGCACCACGGTGGTGGCATTTATTACCATGAGATCAGAGAATTATGGTAGAATTATGGTAACCGCAGCAGAGATAAGGGCAGAAACTGCTCTGAACATCACAGGTTGAAGTACAGCTGAAGATGAGGTTGCTATGCTCCATGCTGAGATGGGTGCAATGGAGTCAAAGAATAAAACTTAAAAGGATAAACTCCTACACTTTGGAGACAAGATCGTGATGAAACAACCTGAGGTTAGTAATCCTGCCTCCCTCCCTTTTTTATTTTCAAATGGACTAGTCCCATTAGTCAACTAAAGGTCAGGTGATGAGAAATAAAAGTTTTGTTTGGCAGGTTAGTACAATGTGAATACTTAAAAGGAAAAAAATCCCAGGAAGTAAAGGCACTCAGTCATAATCATACATTATGGCTTACAAAGCTGCTTCTTGCTCACTATATTAGTTACATATGTTTGGCAGGAATTCTGAAGCTCACGATCCTTTTAAGAGGACATGTTAGTGCCCTCAGACAGCAACTCGGAACCTCTGCAAGCAAACATTCACCTTATTCACAGAGATCAGCTTTATAATTTGAACCACATAAAGGTGTAGTCTAACTTTCTCTTTTGAAATTAACATTTTAAAGACTCACTTTTGAATTTTCTGTAATGTAATGTCTTAACAATGTTACCTATAAAGAATGCACTCTATCTAAATTATAAACAGACATATAAAGTAATAATAATTTTAATGTATGGTCATGAAGAATGATTCACCTTTCTGCTAATGGTCTTAATATCCTGAGCATTAGACATTAGATTTGTTGTACAATCATTTTTGCAGTTTTTGAAAACACCTTCACATCCAGTTTGGTGTGGGTGTAGCTGCTGCTGCTGCTGACAGACTCTGGAGATTGCCATTATAAACTATTCTTAGAACAAGCACATTGAAATATGCCACTTCAGATATGTTCACACTATAAGCCTCAACCCTAATGCAAATCATCTGTTCCACTTTGTTGACAATAACAATGGACCAATCCTGTAAAGCTACTGATGTAGCACTTTTTTTTTTTTTCCACAAAAGTAACACTTGTTATTGTGTTACTAGGAAGAAGATAAGAGCGTGTTGCCCAAACAACTGACCAGCTGATCCTGAGACTATACCCATACTGCAATAAAATTTAAGAAACCACATGTTATCATTTCCCAACACGGATATATTACTAATATATTACTAAGCTTTACATGCAACAAAAAAGGCTAGTTTACTAGAAAGCTCCTCTAGTTTTGTTCAAGGTTTGAAGCGTTTCTTTACCTTCTCTTTTCCACACAGTGAAGCATAACAATGAGCTGAAAGCTACACAATATGACACAAAAAAACAAAAACAAATAAGAAAAACAAAGATTTCTTTTGTTTCTGGTTATTATTGACACAAATCTAACGTCGCTTTATACAAAGACTTGCTTGCACAAATACTGTAATGTGAATCCAGCAGTATGAGGACAAAACCATGCGTAATCACTGCTATGCTCTATGCAAAAAGACAGTACCATTCATTATTAATGCTGCTGTGTGAAGACAAAAGGAGACACTTTTCCCACATACACAAACAAAGCAGTGGGACCATTATGAGAGTAGTAAATGGTGTGAGAAAAAAAAAAAAGTTTTGCTGAAACAGAAATAGGTCCTCAGTGAGCGCTGCTAGCATAAGGTGTCTCACCGACTGCTCATTAGTGCTACTTGGTCAACACATAAAGTATTAAAAGTGCAATGGCTGTGCACCCAACCAATACTGTGCAGCAGTGAGGTGGCAGCTGCTTCTCTTTTTACTAATGACTCATCCACTCTTGCATTCATTGAACCCTGAGAGAATTTTCTCCATGGCTTTTGAAGAATCTCAACTTTCAAGAACTGTTGTGTATTTGTGACTAAACGGACAAGCATTAGCATCAGAACTGTAAACTTGTCACACTTCAAACGCCATGAAACGGACCAAAAAACAGTGCTTTCACATTACCGGCTGAACTCATCCATCAGTCAGCTTCAGCAACCCTCATACAGCTGCAAGTCCTCAGTTCCACTAATGGACATAGCCAAAAGTAACTCAGTATGTTGCGGAACATTAAAAATAACAAACTGGGGCACTGGTTTGGCTCACTGGGCAAGCCCAGGCAGCCCAAATGCAAGGCCCGGGTTCAAACTCGCCCCAAGGACATTTACAACGCATCTTCCCCTGGTCTTTCTTCCAGCTTCCCCATCTTCTCTCCACTGTCCTTACAAATAAAGGCTAAAATGAAAATGCCATATAAACACTGTGCAATCAAACTGTACTAGAAAGCACATTTAATTTCTTACAACACTGATGGAAGAGGAGGGCGGTTAAGCAGA
>VUQG01044202.1:68006-79389 GCA_015106755.1 Etia nguti
GAGAGGGGGGTTAAAAAAACCAAAAAAAAAAAAAAAAAAAAATCTGTCCTATGGCGCAATGAGCAACTTTAATCCATCAAAACTCAACAAGTCATGCAACTCATCTGGGGTCCCATCTGGGGTGTTCTTCTTTCAGGGGGCAGGGATAGCTCAGTAGGTAAAGTGTTGGCCCCATGATCGGAAGGTCAGGGGTTTGATTCCCCTGAACGACTACCCTGAGGTACCCCTGAGCAAGGTACCGTCCCTACACACTGCTCCCCAGGAGCCCAATGGCAGCCCACTGCTTCACTGAGTGAATGGGTTAAATGCAGAGAGGAATTTCCCCACGGGGATCAATAAAGTATACATTAAACTCTTTTCTTATATTCTGTGCATTACAGATTTCATCTTACCTCAACTTCCTCATGGTGGTTTTTTTTTTCTTACTGTTCCCTGTTCCATCCAACAGTCAAGTGGAATTACAAAAGAAATTTCAAAGCACTTCATTTTTATATTGCACACCTGGATAGGTATTATTCAAATGTATCTAAAGCCAAAAAGTAAACATGTGGTTTGTGCCATTTTTAAAGGCTGAATATTAGTGCCTAAAGCACGGTGAACGTGGTAAACAAAGACAAAAAAATAACAGTAATATAATTCTAACATCTCCTGAATGTATCTGATCAAGTCTTTTTCCTACGGGAAAACATAGCAAAGGCTGCCCTTGTGGCAGTTTCCCTTTAAGGCTGAGTTCTTCTACATATCATTCATACTAGTTACAGTTACTTTTTGCGACGAGGTTCGATACTGTTGAATAAATCCCCACTAAAGGAGATGGTGGAAGCTAAACGGAACAATGCTCTCCAGCCAGGTTTCAAACCCTTAGATGAGGTGACAATAAGCAACCAACAGCGAAGGCAGAAGACGAAAACAGTAAAAAAACACAAAAGCAAACATCAAACTTCACAGTTACAAGTCCAGCGTAGCCTGAAACTAGCTAGTTAGTTTGTAGCGGAGGCCCCATAACACAGGAAACACCGCTGTACTAGGCGCGCCTCTAACAATTCCCAATCCACACACACACAGTCCTCTTCCTCACAAAAGACAGACATTCCTTGTTCTGCATTTCATGCAAACCAGCTGGCACATTCTACACTCGTAATATTTGCATTCCACTAGCTTTTGGCAAATTTGACCACGAGATCCCGCGTACAGCCCCACGGATGGGGAAAAACTCAGCCGTTCGCTTTCTAATCACAAATCTTCCCTAACTTGTTCAATCTGAGAGCAGAGAGCTAGGGCGAGCTAGCGATGGAGCATGCAAGTTTTCTTACGTACCAACTCCATACTTTTCCTTTTTAGTGGGCACCCAGCGAGACATTCTCAGTGTCGAGGCTTCCCCGAGTTGTCGCTCTGCCTGTTAAAAAAGGTCCAGATGTGACCTCTTGTTATGAATGTAGACTTTTTTTTCAGTTTTCTCTGAGGTTTGGGGAGTTACTCCGAGCAGCCATTTTCCACCAGTGACAGGACGCTCCGCAAGGGGGTGGAAGGGAACACAACTTTTTCACCCTGCAGGCGTCCTGCGAAACTCGCAGCGCTGGTCGTGCTGTGACGGACACTGCTACATGACTGCTGAGCTGCGTGAATGATTAGATGATTGCAGGTTAATCTGCAGGGGCGTAGAAGTATTATTATGTCATAAAGGAGTTATAATTCAAGATTGATGTTACTTTTTTTTAGTTATTTTGTTTCAATATCCACATAAGGTGGCTACAACGTTTATGTTAATATAAAAATATGCTAATTATATGATGCAACATTATAAAAAGGTACTTTTAGAATACTATATGCAAAATGTTTTATAAGAAAATCTGATTTAGCAGCAGGGGACTGAATTAATAAATGCGATGATAACTACAGACTAAACTTAATATTAATATCACTAATAGTGATAGTAACAACCATTTGGGTCAGATTTAAATAAGTGCTTCATGTGCTTTAAAGCGTCACTGAAAATAATAGAATAAACGCACAAATTAAACATGCTTCAGTCCTAACGTATAATAGTTTATTGTAGCATTAGGAACCCTTTTTTCGTAATTTTGACCTCAGAGTGCATGGTGTTAAGGTAAAACACGTTCACAGATACACACACTATACTCATCTGATTGACTCGACCGCAGGTTTAAAATACATGCGGTCAGCGTGCATTTCCTTCCTTGTTTGCGCTTAATGATAAAGGCGACCGTGATATTTCTGAGCAGCAATGCGCCGAACTAAGCAATAGAAATGGCCCCTTAAAGCTGCGGGTGCTAAACAGATGATACAGGAAAAAATGCACCTGCTTCACACGCTCGAATCTGTTCAGCTTTATTTATCTTTTCTGCACAACTGATGCATCCCACTCTTAGATGCACAAGTCTCTCAACTTATGATGACCCCCCCTCCACCGGCCCCCATCCCACAAACACTCTTCTTCATCCCCTTTCCTTTCTCCCTCCTCTCCAGCTTGTCATATTAAAGTCGTGCCAGCAGAGGGGGCTGCCGCTTTCAAACTTCTTCGCCTATGAAGAAGTTACCTTTCGTCTATCTGGTCAAATTCTCTTTTCCTCAGTTGAGTTTTTCCATTTGTTTTCGTGTTATCTCCCAGGCTGAGCAGACAAAATGATGCAAATTGCTTCAAATCATTGCATTTTCATTCTGCATGCAGCTTCTCAGCTTGGAAACGTTCCCTTAAAGCAGGTCACTGCAAATGATAGACAGGACATCTCTGTCTTATCTTTGTCTTTTTTTTTACATTTGGAAAATGTAATTCCACCCAGTGATACTGAAGTTGTTTTGAAAGCCGTGTAGGGACTGGTAATCCACCGAGAAACACTGAAATTCATTAGATATCAAAGTGAGTGCCAGTTATCTTTTCTTTCTTTCTTTTTTTTGTTGTTGGAAGAAGTTGTATCTTTGCAGATCTGCGTTTAAAGATTAAAGATGCCCCTGAATAAAATCTGAAGCATAATCCTTCTCCCAGCAAGTTTTCCCACCTTGTAAATATCCTTTTCTCATTCATTGCGGGACATCATGTGGGTCACAGTTACTTACCCAAGAAACACTGGCCCATTTTAAGACAGTCTTGCTAAAGTCACATGGCTTGGATAGAAGCTTGAGGATAGCAATGTGTCATCATCAGCCACCAACCACGAGATCACAGGGAAGAGACAAAACAGGGGGAACTGAACAAAGAGGATTTACCAAAGCAGTAAGTGAGTCGTGGATTAACATGGATAATCTGCTCATTAGTGATGCTCTATCATTTGAAAGGACTCTTGAATGTCAGGAAGTTTGACTTGCCTTTTAAAATATTGAATACTGTATTTGGCTTGCCGTAACCTAAAATTAGATGGTTTAATGATGAATGTTAACTATGTTCGTTGTTTAAATGGAGCTCTTGTTACATCATACATCACATCAACAAGTGTTTGTTTTTCGGCCCGCCTCTCCCTCTGTCTCTTTCCATCTTCCTTGTATTGGATGTTGAGCCCTTGTGCTCAGTAACTCTTTTGTCCTCCAAACCTTCCCTTATACTGCTACTTGCTGCTTGGCTGGAGACAGTACCCGCTAGCACCTACTTTGTATCAACAAAGGCAGTGTTTACTTCCTAAACACTAAAGAGTGAGAAGAACTGGATTCAAGTGAAAAAGGACTGTACGTCATTAACTGGTGAGTAACACCACCATCATGGAATGAAATTGATAATAACTGTTGTGAGTCTTACCTAAAATAATATATCTGAAACTCTAATTCTGAACATTGTTCTCATATGTTCTCAAAACAGGAACTGTGACAAAGATGACCTTGATCATTACTGTAACTGCTGATTCCTTGCAGTGCATTTCTAGGATGACTCTTGTCAAGAAGTCGGCTTGAGCCAGGAGTTTCTCATTAATACCTCCACAGTAAACGGCTTTTATTGAGGAGCTGAAACTTGAGAGCTGTGAGGGGTAACCTAAACTCTAGAGTGATGACTCTCCATAGGCCAGCTGCCCACCTAAGGAGGACTCCAGGCTGGAGGAGATCAGGAGATGAGTCCTACTGGGAGAGCTTGATGTCAGAAGGGGAGGGTTTGCCCGCTGCTTCTCATCCACCACGTGCACCGCGGCCCCAGAGCGCCATTGAAGGTGGCCAGCTGGACAGCTGGCTAGAGCACCTGCAGGCTATGCAGAGTAAACTTAGAGCCCCAGCTCATAATCAGGCTCGAGGGTTCAATGACCGAACAACATCCATGCCTGTTCTCAACAAAGAGCCAACTGGACGTGCTTGGAGACACATGGGCTTTCCCTCTTTCAGCAGGGTCTCATCTTCATGTGAGAGTTCAAGCCTGTGTGACAGCTCGCTGGGCAGCCAGGAGTCCCTCCAGACTGCGTTTTTTTCACCTCCGGAGCGCAGAGGAAGCTGGGAGAGAGCCCAT
Source organism: Etia nguti (assembly GCA_015106755.1). NCBI lineage: Eukaryota > Metazoa > Chordata > Actinopteri > Cichliformes > Cichlidae > Etia > Etia nguti. The sequence goes on from VUQG01044202.1 coordinate 72,448, forward strand.
ATCATGCAGGCTCCAGAAAAGGAACAAGCTGAACTTAGTTATCTTTCTCCAGTAAAAATTGGATGGCTGCCAATCCAAAGAAGAGTGATGATGGTGGACCATGCTCCCGGTCATGTAAGACACATAACACCTGGTACAAATAAAAACACTTTTGGCAATAGAATATTTTATGAAATTCTTTTATCTGCAGTTAAATTAATGAGGACTGAAGAATGTAGAGAAATTCAACAGTTGCGCTCTACACCTTTCTGGAATACCAGTTAGAGTAACACAATTTTAAAACCAGCACTGGCAAAGATTTAGCTTGGATTTGGCACTTGCATCATCTTGAATTGTTTGATTTTTGCATGTTAGTGTTATGTATGCTCATGGAGTCTGAAGCTAAGTGTTTTGCAGTGGAGGTGGCGGTGCTTTGTGGCAGGCACTGTAGAGTAAAACACACAGAGTGCCACAGAGAGCCATTTGTAGTCAAGTCTCTGTTACCCAGGAAGAAGGCAGCGCTCTGGCATCCTTTGAAAACAGCTTACTCTGCAGGAACTCAGTGCATTCTCAAAAGGTTTACGACTCATTTGGAGCTATATGCCCTGTGCCCAAAGAGAGAAGCAAGTCAATGTACAGAAATAATTCAATAGGAGCATCACCCAGTGATCTGATAATATGGCTTTGAATTGATAAGTTGCTGTGCTGTAGAGATCTGACTGAACTGATGCATTAAGCAGATCCCTAGTGACTCCTGACTGAGAAAAATTAGTCTGTTTATATTTTCAATTGTTTCCACTTAAAAAAAAAAGCTGTGAATGATTGTGGTTAAAACTCTGAACTTTAAAGGAGATGCGCTTTATTTAGGAAAATAGATACTCTCATGGCTGTTGGTTGACTAACTTTGGGTGCCAGTTAGACTGAAAACCGGAGGAATTAGCTAGCCTGATATTGTTGGACAGACATGGACTAGCTACACCTTTTCCTTTTTCAGTTTTTCTGAGAAAACCTGTTAGCTAGAAGTTGGCTGCTGTGTTAGCATCATATTTACCATGCAGGTCTTAGTCAGTATACAAAAATAGACATAGCCTCTTTGACTGAAAACATAAGCAACTGTGGAAGTGCTTAAAACATGGATCCTTTCTAATGGCCACAGGAGGCAAATCTTTTGCCAATGAGAATAAGTCTGGGAAGTTTATAGGGAAAACAGACCGCTTCCCCCTTTGATTCATCTTCTCAGTAAACATATTCCTGTTGAGCTTATGGCGTCATTTATTAGTTTGAAATCTTACTAAATATAACATGATGCACATTTTGTACATTATGGCCACCATTAGCATCCAGAAGGACAATAAAGTTGAGTGTGCTTTAAAGCAGGTCTTCCTTGTAAGTTACAGCTCACTTAAATCGTTAGTTAATATTAATCTCTGGGTCTCTTTTCATCTTCCTCCCATTGCCCCCCAACCCGTCACAGCAGGTGGCTGCCCTCCCTGGGCCTGATTCCACCAGACTTTTCTTCCTGTTAAAAGCGAGTTCCTCCTTCCCACTGTCACCTAGTGCTTGGTCAAAGGGGGTCGCTTGATTGTTGGGATTTTCTCTTTATTATTGTAGGGTCTTTACCTTACAATATAAAGTACCTTGAGGGGACTGCTGTTGTGATATAAATCAAACCAAATTGAACTACCCTATCAAAGTGCAGACAGATTAAAATCCACCTCACATAACATCTCGTTTGGGAAAGCTAAGATGCCAACAGCCAAAACACTTCAAAAATGGGGCTTTGCAAACCAATGGATGATCTCACAGTGGCTACTTCATTTCTTTTAAATTACTCATGAGCACAATCTCATCTTAAGAATGTAAGGACGCCTTTTCTCACTCTTTTAAATGTATCAAACACTGACAGATAAAAAAAAATCTGTACTCCTAGACAGTTAACACTAATGTGATAGTAGCTTTTTTTGTAATTTCTCTGTCACACTCCTTTTTTTTTCCAGCTGAAACTGAAACAACCCATCACTCCAACATTTCAGAAGAATCAAGCAACATTTCAGAAGAATCAAGCAACATCCAAGGCACAGAGTATGTATGCAATTTGCCACTTGTATAACAGCTGGGTTTTCAGCTGAGTGTAGTAAAACAAAAGTTCAGTTATGCAAATCTATACATTATGCAAGTGTTATAACTGAAAACCATACATAAAATAAAATATTTAAAAAAATGTAAAGAGTAGGCTATTGGTCTGTCACCAAGAAACGTAATTAATGGCATAATAAATATGGTCATAGGGTAACTATAGGGGCTGGGTTAGCTAGAAGGAGAACAAGAGCTTATTTCAGGGCTGACTTGCCACACACAGTTTACTTGCCTGTAATCAGCTCCTTGCAGCAGTGTTGCCCCTGTCCTTTTTCAAATGTTCCACACCGACTGACTGGATGATCACTTTAAACGACATCTTCTAAAAACAAAGTCAATTTCAAGAACAACTGATCGTGACTGTTGTGCCATGGTGTTCTGGCAGTATTGCAGGCAAAGGAAATGGGCACTGTTAGGCCTGAAAAGCTGATGAAAGAGAGGTAGGGGCTGGGATGGAAACGAAAGGGCAGAAAGATAAGACTGAGAGATGCTGACTGACTGGAAAAGTGGCCGTGTTAATCTTTGAGCATGACATCTAGCTCCATCTGGGTTTGATCTGAGGTTTGATCTTTCAACCTTGTTCTTGTTTATACATAGATTATCCTGACAGGGCTCAGGCTCAGAAATCAAAGCAATCTATTCATGACTTTGATAGACAGCTTATTTTTAAAGATAAGTAAATCTCATTAATATCTTATAAAGGCCTAATTAAACTGTGCAGATAAAGGTGGCATGACATTTTGTATTCATTATTATTAACCATTTCCAAATTGTCTTTGATATAGATTAGATTGCCTTTTCAAAATCCAGCTGTTATTTACTGTTTAGTTATAACTTCTGTGCAACACATAGTTGTACTTTTCCTAGAAAAACTGCATTTTACACACAGTTTTCCCCAAGGTTTTCTGAAAACAAGAATAATTATCTCTCAATTATTAAGTCCATAAATATAGTTCAGTTGAACAAAATAATAAATAGTCAGGTGCACACAATGGCTGAACTCAACATCGATCACCACCAGTGAGATGAAACAGGAAACAACTATCTCTATGAAGGTCTGCATCCACATTTGTTTTATTGCTAGTCACTTTTGCTCAACTGCCATTGGATTTAAGTACACAATTTCACACCCGAAACCGAATGAATTTTAAATCGCAGTTATTCCAATAAGAATCAACTCAGTTGTGCTGCAGCTAGAAAATGTATTTCTCATTACTTTTTTCCCTCTCTTTCTGGTTGTTGCTGACAACAGAACAAGCAGAAGTAGTTTTAATCAGAGCTGAGGTCTCATTGCAGACATTTAGTGCCCTCTGCCTCCATAAAAGTCACATTTAACAAACTTGAAATGGTCTGGTGTTAATGAGCAAATGATAATAAAAATTGGATTGTGTGCTTCAAGGGCCTTCATGTTAGGACGGGGTTGCTAATTTTCACCCTGCTCACACTTACTTTTTAGATAAAACTCATGAGGATGATGAATAAATTGGGAGGGCGGGAACTCCAGATGGGTATTTGCCATATGGCCTTGCTTCTTTATTTTCCTCTGGGATATTAAGGTCAGCTGTTGATTCAGGGAAATGGCAATTTGAGCTCAGCTAGTAGAGGTAATGAGAGAAGCTTTACAGGGTGGTGGGGCGGGGGCTTTCTACGGATAGAAAAAAGCTACGTAATGATTACAGCAGGTGAAAGGGGGCGTTAGAAGGGCCAGAGTCCTTTAGGAAGTCTGGGAAGACATTTTTCTTTAGGTCTAATCTTGTTTGTGAAGCTCTGCAATTTTCACCTGCGCTCTCATTTTCTCCCTTAAACTGAAAAAAAGAAGAAGAAACCCAATAGAGATTATACGCACAAGGGTTATCCCAAAGTGAGAGCATGTTACCATGGTAACAGTAGCAGGTGGAAACGCAGCCAGGCAAGCAGTCAGCGTGGCAGTCAGGGCTGAGAGGCAGACCAGTCAAGTTGCTGTGTCTCCTGGGTAAGGAGACAAGTGACTCTGGGGTGGCGCTAAATTCACTTTGCTGTGCCAGTGTCAATTATTGACAGTGTCAACATTGCTCCAGAGTCATAGGAATGCATGACTTGTGTGTTTGTATGTGGCAAAGACAGAGAGAGAGAGAGAGAGAGAGAGTGCAGGCGAGCTAGGAAGTGAGAGTATGTGTTGTAGAGACTGTGACAGTGGATCATTTGTTTTGCCTTGATACACAGATGCAGAGGTGGAGAGAAGTCACGCCACTGCCACTGCTCTGGGTGTGAAGACGTGGCAGACACCTGATCAAGGCGCTCCTGTTATTAAACAGGTAACTGATAACAGGTTTCGGAATATAAAGTACCACATAGGTTAGGAGACAATTTTACAAAGGTAGGATATGATGATGATTGCTATTACTGGGCCCATGTATGGCTGGAGATGCAAGGTATTTCTTTTTATATACTTAAGTTTTGTTGTTATTGTTATCAAGCTCACTTTTGCTCTTTTGCTTAGACCAGAATCTCCCATTTCTAGCCAGGCTTATATATACATATATATATATATATATGTAGATAGATATAGTCGTTTTTTAAAAACCTTTATTTAACCAGGAAGTAAAACCAGGAGAAACTACATTATAGAATTAATCCCTTAAAGGATTTCTAAAGATAATTTATTGAATTAAAGCTTAAAAACAGACAAACAAATGGAACAGTGGAAGGAGAGAGAGCGAGAAAAAAATGGTTGCAGTCTTACTTGATCAAGACAAAGTTAAGAATGAATGTCATGAAGTGATCTCTTTGCCCTATGGATCTATAAAGTTGTGCTAGATTATTTTTCTTTCTGGCAAATTGTTTTGTGTTTCTATTCAATTCAGCCATAGAGTGCAATCGCTATAGTCACTGCAAATCAGGTAAAAACTCCACAACATTGCAGATAATAATCCTGTGATTCAACAAACCCCTATGAGAAACCACTTGCCAACAGTGAGGAGAAAAAAAAACTTCCTTTCAGCAGAAATTTCTGGCTGCTGTGGACTCTGGGAAGGTGTCATCTGCTGTGACTAGTTCGAGTGAGGGGAGAGCAAAGAAAGAAATGAACTCCATAGACACAACAAACAATATAGGTAGAAACACTCAGCAGGTTGTTTAGGCCCATAACAGCAAATCAGGAACATGAAGCTGTGGATTCAGTTAAACCTACAGAAAGTACAGTAAGGGAAAGAACACAGAGGACAAAAGCACATACTACAGAAGAGAGAAGGCACAGTAATGTCATAAGCAAACCAAGGGTAAAGACTACCTTTTGTCAACAGGTAGTCTTTAAAACCACAGCGCAAAATCATGGTCAAACCAGTGGTGTGGACTTCCTTAAAAGAAAACTGAAATGGCTAAACTCCTTCTTTATGGTTTATGCAGCTTTGATAAATGAGGGAGATATGTCTTATCATTTAAAAGAGGGGCATATCAGTGTTTCTCCATGCTCCATAAACACCATCAGAATGCTCCAGCCTAAGGACCAGAATCTTTGCTTTCCGCCTGTTGAGGATAGAGTCTCATTGTTATTCTGTGAGGGATAAGTCACGCTGTGTGCTGGCTTTGCCTGCTGCTGCTTCCATTGCTACTGGGGCATTCACTGTGTCAAGCATGGGGAGAGTCATCTGACTAAAGAACAAATAGCAAAGCCCTGAAGAAAGACAAGACAGTTGACCTGTTGTTGAAATGTAATATTAGAAAGATGTCATGTTGTCAATATTTTATGCCAAGTTATGTTTCATTTTCTTCACTTAAAAGCAGCAGCACAGACTGAATGTAGATAAATGTGAAGCACGTGTTTTAATGTGTTCATGTATGACAAACCATTAACCATAAGACATCACCAACAACAGGAGGGTAGGACTGGGTTTTCATATATAATTAAAAATCTTTATCACATAAAATCTCATTTGTCCACACGCTGTAGGTGCCAGAAAAGCCTAGCTTTCCTGCTAATGAAGGGGACAGACCTGTCGGCTGGCAAGCTCTGAGGAGGGGCTGGAATACCAACAGGGTGTCTGCTTTCCCTGGAGGCAGTAAGACCAATGAGCTCCCCACAGGGACCGACTCAGACCCTAATAGGATATCCCTTTTGATGAAAAAATCCAGCACAGAGGCCCTCAGGCATCCTCTGCTGTATCGCACAACTTCTGCAACAGGCCCACTATTTGGGACAAACAATAGTTCGCAACCTTCAGACATACAGGCAAGTTCTGCTGTGGGAATTGTCAAACCTCAAAACAAACCTGGCTTCTCCTCCATCACCATCTCCTCCAGAAAAGTGAGCAGTACAGCTAGTCCACCTGGCTCTGATACCAGCAACTACTCTTCCCAGGCACGTGAGTCTCCTTCTCCACATAGCAGCTTGGACCACCAGCCCATGGATCCAAACTCCAGGCATTTAACAGTGCAACGGAAAGCCACCATAGTCAAAGTAACAGAGAAAAGGGTGATTTCAAGTCCTGTATCGAACACAAACACAGCACGGACACCACCGGGAAGCAATGGTCTGGACACAGTGGTCCACAGAAGGAAGGCCACCATCATCAAAGTGACAGAACACAGAGAAAGCTACAGTCCAGGCAGACTGAGGGCCAGACACCCAGAGTACAGACACAGCTATAGTGAGGGAACATATATGGGCAACAACACATGGAGTCAGGAAAATCATTCACAAAATAATGAAGAACCTTCTTATCGTCATCTGAATTCTATCCCAAACTCTGCAGCCCCAAAAACATATACTTCAGATCCAGAGAAAAATGGCTCACGGCACAGATCCACACTGAGTCTTTTCCTAAACAACCCTCCTGGTGTAGAAGCACC
>VUQG01044202.1:79409-105379 GCA_015106755.1 Etia nguti
TCAGAGTTTTCTCCAAAGGCTGTTGGACAGCGATCGGGGAGGCTGCACAGACCACTGAGCTGGTATGGCAATGTGATTGGACACACTGAGACAAGCAAGGAGAATTTGACACAACCATCTGCCAGGAAATGGAGCGCTGGACTTCCGCAAGAGACTGATATCAACCCTTTGAACTTGGACAATAGTTTCATCAGTCCTGGAAAAGCAGTGAAAAGACCAGGTCAGCTTGTGGCAGACACACTTAAGTCAAAGGCCGGTGAAAAAGAAAGATTGCCACTGCCGAGAAGCGCTATGCAGACAGAGTCCTCCAGTCTGACTCTCATCAAGGCCCCGGGTAGGTTTCTCTGTCCCACTTTGGGAGCCTTCTTGTCAGCACACATACTCCCTCAGTCTCTGATCTCCATTTTCAAAGGATGGCAATGTCTAAATATGCACTTCCTTTGTGCCATTTGTGTGTTCTAGCTTGAAGTTATTACACACCCTCCTAGGTTTGATTCAGTCTTTCACTTTTGATGTTTTATAGGCATTATTAGATTGCACCGATATTACTTCTTGATCTGCTGACACGAGCCCAATTGTCACTCACGGAAGATGTCTTCGCCTGTGTCGAGTAACATCAGCTAGGCGCAAAGGCGCCCATCAGCACCTAGATATGCATTCTCATTTTCACCTTTTTTCATTTTCCCACGCATGCCTTTGCATGCATAATCTATTCCTGCCCCCTTTTCACTGGCAGCACAGGGAAGGAAGGGAAATCACAAGCTGCTAAACATGGTGAAAATAAGGTATTAGAATGTGTTAGAATCTGGTTTGGCGTTAAAGCCCTGCAATGCAGCAGTTGTGTTTGTATGTGTTTCTTTGCGCTAATCAGGTTGTGGGGACACAAATCTGTTCACACAGTAATATTTTTGGGACTCAGGGCATCTGGATGCCCAAAATGAGTCTTAACAGTTTTCTGCTTACTTTAAAATAGATCCAACATGCATTTTCTCACCTTCTGTCATATTTACAGTTCTGTGCAATAGTCTTACGCCACCTTCTTTATATGTTCAGAAAAAAATGTATGGAAAAAAAGTATGTAAGGCAAAAACAGAGTCTGTACAATTCTAACAAGCCTGAAAGTCAATATGTGGTAGGACTACTTTTATTCTTCAGCACAGCCTGAACTCTCTCAGACAAGCTTTCTTGTCATTTCCAGAAGTGGTCTTCTGGAAGAGTTCTCTGGAAGGCTTCTTGAAGGACATTACCTGTTAAGATTAGAGATGGGAATGGATACGAATTTAGTAATTCTGATTCCATTATTGATATCACTTATCAGTTCGATTCCTTATTAATTCTCTCATCGATTCTCATTGGGCTCTCACTGCCTCTGAGTAACCACCATTGATTAGCAGCAATAAATAAATTACATTCATGCAAATTAATTGAATGCTGTGGGTCCAATGTTTGTTGAGGTACTTCCCCTCTTTGTTGTGATCAGCAAAAAGTAATTACACATGCTTAAAAGTAATGCAGTTACTTAATTACTACCAGGTTTATGTTAGACTGTAAAACTGATACAAACTGTCTCATAATCAACATTTCACAATATAAATCTGAGGCAATAACCCCACAAACCAACACAAATCCCCAATAAGGACACACATCTTTAATATCTTTCTCTTAGTAGAATACAAAGCTGCCTGCACAAAACAATGATAAAAACCAGCACAAAAAAGCAAACAACACATTGATTCTGCTTTAGAAACATGAGCAGGTAGAAAGTGCGGCTGTAGTCTGACTGCTCATCTGTTTGTTGCTTGTTGAAGTTCAGGGTCTGGCTGCTGGGGTCTGCATTCATTCAGCTTTCACTTTGGGCTCTTGGCTAGCTTAGCGTTAGCATGCTATCTGTGCAGTTGCTTGCAGAGAACCAAAGTTGTGTTAGCGGCATAATGCGGTTTTTTTTCTGTTCTGGGTGCAGTTTTCCACTTTACCATTTATCATTGACACCATTTATGATAAGACTTAAGTGAACAGCAGGTCCTGCGTGAGGTCTTTGCTGAATCTTTTTCCTGTTTCTAAGGGCATGACTTGTAGATACTATTGGAAATAGTTTTTTTTAGCCTAGCATTCCTTTTTATTCTGGTTTCCTAAAATTCTTTTTAAGCACACACTGCACAACATTCAGAAATATATGACGTTTTTGGCTAGCAGCTCTTCAGGAATATCCTTGTTGTTGCAAATAATAATATTTTATGCCAGTCAAACTGTGTTATCATTGTTGTTTTTCACAGTTTCAGCAAACAAAGGAGAAATACTGTGTTTTTTGACAGGCTGCCTGCCAGTGACAAATTGCCTAAAGATCCAATTTAAAATTAATTCTTTGCTAAGTTGTCTGTTATGTGTAGACACAACACTGGTTATCCATTGATTTATGTGTATTTTTTATGCTTGAATGATTAATAGGTCAGTTTTAAGTGGCTTAACTAAAAAAAAAAAAAGCAAAAAAACCCACAAGGACTGGACTGAAAGTGATTGAAGAGCAGTCAATGTCAAAAGAAAAACATTTGAAAGAACTATTGTGCAAGGCCACTTTAAAAAGATTACAAGAAAACTCTGGCTCCTCAGAAGAAAACCATAAAGAAATGAGGGGGGGCTCAATACTTTTACACAGTGCTGTATGCACACAGAGAGATGGATGCTACCACTAAATAAATATTACCACTAAAGTTTTGAATAATGAAGCCAAAGTTGTTACAAGTAATCTATATGAGCCAAAAGCTTTGTCCTCATACTGATTCTAATTCCTTTCTGCCTGTAGCATTATATTAGATGCAGAAATATTCTTGGCAAGAAAGCAAATACGTGTATTTTCCAAAAATCTCAAAATTTCAAGTGAAGTCTTCACAGTGTGCAGTTGTTAAAAGACTCAGGTAAAGCTATCTTTTGGAAAATCTGAATATCCAGGTGAATAAGTAATAAGATCAGGGAGTCTTCTGCCGAGCAACTGTGTTTCTTGATTCATGATGTCTTTTCTCTGTGTGAAATTATTAATTATTCTTTAATCACATTCATTAAGAGCGTCATCAATTAATTACAAGGCCCTAGGCAACATAATTTAAATTCAACGTTTGATACAGTCAACCACCAAATGAGGCAGGATATTATACAGTGCAAAAATCTGCACTGAAGCTGAATGATAGCTCATAGAAACAGACACTGTCAATGTTTTACTCACTCTTCAGTTACATCAAAGCCCTTTTGGATTTCAGATCCCCACTCCCAACAGTCTCCAGAGGAAGTGACTGCCCTCAATGCGGCTGCGATCATAGCAAATATCAAACTCCAAAGACAACTTAGTAAGAAGAAAAAACCAAGTGGTGATTGTGAAACGGATTCCACTGCATCACCCCAGGGAAATTCTGGTATTATTACTTCTCTCTTCTTCTAATTATATATATATATATATATATAAATATATATAGCCATAATGTTTCACTGTATAAAACATTTATCTTCATTACAATAAAGTAAAGCTATTGGTGGTTCAACATTCCCCCCCCCCCACAACTATACATCCTTAATTTAATCAATACCAATATGGTAAAATTCCTTGACTTTTACATACTGTGACTATTTGGTTCATGCCAGTAATTAATATGTCATGGAGACCCAGGGGGATGCTAAGGAACTGTGCATTGCAGTCAGGCATGTGAAGCTAAGCCATGTGTAAATGAAAACACAAACTAGTTGATTTCCTCTGTCTTGATAGTGACAGATGAGGGAGAACGTGCAAAGCAGCGTCCTAATCACAGCCGACGCCTCAGCCGGCCCCATGCTGAATTTGTTCCACTGAGTCTGGATGCTGAAAAGTCATCTGAAGCGGTTTCTCTTCAGGTGAGTTCATTTTCTGTGCTAATAAAAAAATTTAAAAAAATAGATTTCATTTTCTAAATAAAAATGCCAAGTCCAGAGCCACAGTGTAACCAACCAGAGTAACTTCCCTCTTCTAAGAATTTTTGTTTTACGCTTACAGAACTCACAAGGCAAAACTAGCCAGTGTTTTCTTAAAAGGTTCCAAAAACAATATAAAGAAACCACTGTAATACAATTCAATATCAACAAAAAAGAATGACATATTTATACTGGCTTTAGGGTTTTGTCCATGGCGTGCCTCACCGTGTATGCTCAGGTGCATGGGGAGTTTGAAACAAGGGTTGTGCTTAAATGTTTTGTCAAGAAGAGCAATGTATTTGTGGTTTTGGCAGGACGCGTTGCAGAGGTCTAAACCAGACTTCATTAGTCGTTCCCAAGGTAGAGTGCGAGAGCTGGAGCGAAAGGCACAGGAGAGAAGGGAGCTGTCAAATTCAGTAGGCCCACAGTTGGAGAAGGCACCCAGGCAGAGGAGAGCTCTCAGCACTGGGTCTACCTCTCTGAACGGTAATGCGCTTGCAGCCAGCCTCACCTCTTGTCTCCAATGGACTGTCCATTGTTTCTGTGCAGCTGCAGTGGCTTTTTGCCACACGACTAATCATACACGCATACAGATTTAGACAAAAAAGGGGTGGGGGGGGCAATGGGATGTTTGTCAGTCAGTGTTGTTATTCTGAATTAGTGAAAACATTATTTTTTTCTAATTAAAGCTAATGATAAAATCTCCAAATATTCCCAAATCCACTACAATCAACAACAACCAGCAAATATTACATTAAGATTTTTTAGTAGCTTTTTTAGCAATTATTTCATTGAAATAATGAAATGAAATGAAAAACCTGGATAAGTAAGTTTAATAACATAGATAAAATGTTCAAAAAATATGGATTACATAACAGACTGATATCCTAAAGTAAATCACCCAGATACACTTTATTACATTTTCTTTTCTTTTAAATGTAGTTACAGATTTCGGAAACAAAAAGTGGCACACCAGGTGAAACTGTGACTAAATATAATAAAAGCGACCTGAAGTAAGATGTTAAATAAATGGTTTTAAAGACTTAACGGAGATTTTATGGCTCTCTCTGCCCTCTACAGGCTACAACAGAAAGGTACATTTATATCAAAATACCAGCTGGGAGATCAAAATGATCTGTGGTGTAATTACAAATGCCCTGCAGAATGTGACACTCCTTATTTCTACTATGGTTTCCCAGAATTAGAGATAGGTGATGGTGCAAAATGCCTTGAGAAACAAAACGAGAAGGTTACATGCTTCTTTTTTTTTTTTTTAAAGATAATCTTGTATGTTCAAATTCAACAGGAAGCTTTTTTGTCCATTCTAACTTGTGTAAAAGAAAGACTGACTGCAATGTTTTGCCCTTGTGTGTGTGTGTGTGTTTCTAGGTAACCTTTTCACACACAGAGACAGAGCCATTTCTAGAAAAGAGATGCAGCCCAGATCCAAGCTGTGAGCGCCATCTATGTTTTCACTTTGGCTCACTATCAGATGCTTTTAGTTTTTAGGCTTGTATCACTCCTGCATGTCAGGGCAGAGCTTTCCTCAGTGACATCTCCCTACAAATATGCTGTTCTTATCTTATCTGTCAAAACTTTTATGCATTTTTTCCTTAGGCTTTGTCTTATTTTCCTGGCAAACTCACAAAAAATTAACCAGCTGACATAGTTGTATACATACAGTACTGTGCATTTGGACCACCCCTTATTCATTCATATATATATATATATGTATATATATAGTTGTATTTTTTTTTTTTGCTGAGCCACTTAACAGTGACCAATGAATCATTGAAGCTTCAAAGATGGACTTCAAGGTATACCTTCAAGGAATAAACCAGTGTCGACACATAAGAGCCAACTTAGCCAACCAATTTTGAATTATGTCTTTAAGCACTTTCTTACTAAAAGCCTGTGGAGGCTCTGGCTTTCAGGCAGTGCTTTTAGGTTGGAAATCTTGTCAAATCATGTCATCCCACTAGATTTTGATCCAAAAAACAAATACCATCTGTAAAGCGTCTCATTAGAAACAGCTTCATTATCAAGCCTACCTGGACAGGCTGGCAGTCTGTGGCAGGGTCAAAACAGAGCAAGAGATAACCATTCACACCTTTGACCAATTTAGGAAGCAAGAGTACCCACATATAAATGCGACCCACACAGGGACACATTTAAACTCCACGCAGAAAAGTTCTGGACAGAGGTTGGATTCAAACCCAGAGTGCTAACACTATCCGATTGTGCTGTCCATGTGGCACATGTTTCAGTAAATCTTCAATAAAATTCCACATTTTACTACCAAAAAATGATGAAATGAGGGGTGACTCAAGACTTTTGCACAGCAATGTAGTTCTTAATAAATGTATTACTTATTTATTTATTTTTTTCAAGAACTGCAGATTCCAGATCTAAAACAAAAATAAAATAATTTTTGTACAGGACACCTGCAGAGCTCAAGAGACAAAAGGATGAAGAAAGGAGGGAGGTCAGTTTGAACAACAGATATCGAGCTGAGCTTTACAAAAAGGTAAATCCTCTGCCTATTTTTCACAAAACAATTATAAATGAATCTATGAATTTTGACTAAATGGCTGTTAAAAAAAGTGTTTAAAAATCAAAATGACTTGATTTCTGTTCAGGAATGGAAGTGAATAACTGTAATGTGACATTTTAACCAAAAAATAATGATGTGCTTTACTTTTTTATGCTTTTTTGTGAAACAGTACATTTGAAAATTCGTGGATAACAACAATAGGTAAATAAAAGTTGATCCGTTAATGAGACAAGTCCACCTAACATGAGTTCAAGCCATCTAATTTTAGTTGTCGTCTCATTAAATATAAGCACCAGACGTTGTTACAAACACCTGTTTAGGTAGAACTTACGTACTGAGTCATCAAATCATTGAACATGGAGAATAAAGCAAATAACACCATAACTACTGTCTGGTAGTTATCTGCCTGAGACACTGAACAGAACATTAATAGCATGTATGACCCACAGGCAATTGAGCAAGTAATAACATACCTTTTTCTTACAGCTCAATTAAACCTTGGAAAGAGTGAAACATTTTTGCAGTAATGGCAAACACTTAAGGGTTTTTTAAATTTAATAATGCAGCCTTGTCTCTCGTCAGAACAATGCCGCTGTTGAAAATGATGCAGTACATTGGGCACATAATCCATTATAATTAGTTTAAAAAAAATGGATTTGAGTGGGACGCACGAGGCTGAATTTAAAGGACTTTTATGTGGAAATATCAGGGGGCATATCACATGGACAGCCTTTATTCTGTTCTCTTGTGGGCCCCTAATATCAAATTATAACAGAAAAAAAGACCCCCGGTTACTGATAAGGTTCTTCATCTGCTTTTGGAGGTCTGAACAATGTTTTGGTCTTTTTGAAGTAGAAAATTACACTTTAGTTATTGCACAATCCACCAAATATTCAGTGTTGCAATAAAAATCTGTCTATAGGGAGAAAAATCTACTTTTAGGACTCTATAAATGGTTTACATAATTTAATGATTTCATTTTTGTATGGTTTTTAGAGCACTAGTTGTTTGTTAATCTGGTGAAAACCAACAAAGAAGCTTCAAGCATGCAGCAATTTAAAAAAATGTTTGCATAACTAAATATCTGCTTTGATTGTTTACAGAGAGACCTACAATAGACTGACTTTTTACGCCACTGCATGATTACTTAAACTTCCCTTTACACTTATTTTCCACTAGAGGGCGATGCTGCCTAACTTTTCTATTTTCTTGCACTTCTACCAAAGGTTATGTGAGAAAAACTGATCTTAAAAAAAAACACACTTAAGAGGCATATTTTTCATGTTTAGCGATTGCTAGCGAGCGTTCTTTTTTTGCTCATTTTATAGTCAATAATTCTGACCCTCTAAAGAAGTGAGTTTGATTTAGAGGAACTGTAGTCTCTCTTTCTCACCCTGCACCCCACACCCTGCCTCTCATTATGAAGAGAGACTGTGAACAGTCTCATTGTGCTGAGTGTATGAGCCCGTGTTCCTCGTGAAACAAAAGGCCCTTCAGTGGCAGAGAAATCCACAGCGCAGTGCCACCATTCAGCCGAGCCTGCAGACAGAGTGGGTGCCCACACACAGCTGCTCCTCCCACACTGCTGCTGTGGCAGATAACGCAGGGAAGAAGGGCTATGATGCCAGAAGATCCAGCGGGTCTTGAAAGAGGAGCTGGAAAGCTTAACAGTTTGGGTGAGAGGGCGGCATCTACCAGGAATCAGTCCTGTTTCTGCACATGACCTCGGAAGATTAAGGAGCATGATAGGAGACTTTTGTGTGGACCGTATAGCCTTCATTCTGTCATCCATTGAGTTATGTCTGTCGGTGTGTTTTCTTTTTTACAGAAACTGCTGGATCAACTTCTTCAAAGGAGCAACAACTAAACAACTGACCACAGATGAAGATGTAGAGAAAAGCATAAAAGACTGATACAGTGAACTTTGCCCTTTGTCAGTTTAGTTCATTATTATTCTAGAACCTGTCTCCTCATGTGGATTAAAAGTAATAAAAATATAATTCTCATACACAGTCAAAAAAAAGACATTTAACCTTAATGCAAATGTATTGCACTTCCTGATCAAGCAATATGTAGTAAGCAAAATCAGCATATCTCACTATGTGACCTTATCACAGGTAAATCCAATTACATATTTGTTCATTCTTTTGCTCTTCTATACAAATCTGGGAAGGATGCCCTTCTGTGCTTGCTTAAAACACGTTAAACTGCTTGAAAAGCGAGCAGTTAACACACTTGGGCAGGGTCCTTACGGATTCTAGAAACATCTTCAAATCAGCAGTGCCTGCTGTTTAAATGACCTTTATATGCTCTGTCACGTGGTTGTCCTAGCCACCCTTGTGGTATGCAATTTCAAATAAAGGTTGTTGAAGGTCGAAAGTATGAAATCATGTCTGGACGGTCTGTTGTGGTTTTAATCAAATATCACCCTCGCCGATATGGTTTCGATTAACTTCTGAACTGACTGTTTATGCAGTTTGTTGTCTTGTTTTCACTTGATTGCAAGCTGCCTTTGTTTTGAGAATACTCCATGTAATTGGATGCAGAACAAGCGTCTCACTGTAGCAGTGGTGTCTTCTGACAGTCACTTTCACATGATATCATGTGATGTGAAGCAGCGATGTAAGACAAAATCATCCATTATGCTTCACAGTCCGATCCAGGACAGTCTTTAACCGTCATCTTCATTTAACATCCAAAGCGGAAAGAAGCGTGAAGTGGGCTCTGCCACCATTCGATGCCAGATGGAGGAATGTGACCTCTTTACAGTGGAGCCCCCCCCCCCGTTAATGGACACTTCAACTGAATGGCGCCTTTGTCTCTGTCATTATGTCATGA
Organism: Etia nguti; assembly: GCA_015106755.1. Lineage (NCBI taxonomy): Eukaryota > Metazoa > Chordata > Actinopteri > Cichliformes > Cichlidae > Etia > Etia nguti. Next base: position 88,735 of record VUQG01044202.1, read on the forward strand.
TGGACCAAGCCTTGCTGTTGTAGATTCAGATTTGTGTGTTTTGATCCAGAATGAATATGCAGTGAGTGAGGGGTGTTGCACAACAACGTGATGATTCTGGGTAAAGCGATGTGTCAATATTTATTTTTAGAACAACAGACAACAGAGCAGAAGATCTTCTCATTACTCTCAATTGTCATTTTTCCTCATGTGTCTTTAGGTTTGTGCTCCTCCGTAGTCCAATCGTTTCATCCATTGTAATTTTCACTGGTTTGTAGAGAAAACAGATGGTTGCTACTATTTTTATAAACCTATTTTCATGTCTTTGCAATTGCATATGTGGGTGTATTTGGACAGTGGGAGTGCGTTAATAACACCATTCATGGTGCACAATAATAGTAATTTGAGACTAGAAGGACACTTGTGTACCATGGATGTTCTTTGAAGAAGATAATTGATCGCATGCATGAGGCCTTAGTTTAAGATTACCTTATTTTACCCTTGCAACTGAGTGTGTGCATATAAAACATAGGCATTGTGAAATTATTCACACACCAACTGACTCTTATTTGATTCTACATTTATGTGTTTTAAATCTGAACAACTTTTGTGTTTCATCTTTTGTAAATGTGCGTTGGGAAGTGAAATTCTTTTCCATCTTGTTTTTCCCAAAATGTATTTCTCACTGTTGCATAGGTAAGATGGAAGGACGTTCATTAATCATCTGTTCCAGCACACCAACAGAGAGCCCTGCTCTGTGTATCGTCTTCCTTGCAAGCACCCCTTGGTTCTTAAAAAGAGCAAACGATCAGCTCTTCGGTTTGACTGAAACAAGCAAGCAGAGTGCTCCTCAGTATTCATTTATTTCCATGTTTCATCTTGGAGGCAGAGTTTTGAGAGGTTTCTGTGTGAGGGTGTAGGCTTTCACACTGCGTTAAGATAACAAGTGGATACGGTGCAGTGACTTTACCTTAAGCCTTAATGCTGGAAGCATGCTGGAGCCCTACCTGAAATGCTAAACAACCTGATGCGGCGCACTGCAGAGTGCACATCGCGAAAAGCATAATTGAGCAGAGCGCTTTGGGTCTATCGGATGGCTTTCTGGTATTTTAAAATGTAAATGAGTTAAAGTAAAACCCCTTTTTTGTGGCATGCGCATGAGTGAGTCTGTTTTTTTTTCTGGCTGAGTAACAACACGTAATTGATTTACCTTATAACACCTGCCCAGGGAGGCTGTAGTCAAATTTGGCCTCAGTGTGTGCTGCTACAGTACGTACTGGTCTGTTAAGCTCCCTGGGTGAAGTTAATCAAGAAATACCAGGAAAAGGGAATGAAATAACCTGGTTTACCTTCAAAATAAAAGGCTGTCTACATCTACAGCAACGGAAGGTGGGCAAGAGATGTGAAGAAGAGAGTGCAGGCAGGGAAAAGTGGGTGGGGACGAATGTCAGGGGTGATTTGTGACAGAAAGGAAGGTTTACAAGATAATAGTGTGGGTTGCGGGTGACCAGAACTCATAAGATTAAAAATGAATGTAGGGACAGCTCAAGTTGAGCGGTTTGGAGACAAAGTTAGAGAGGCAAGGCTGAGATGGTTTGGACATGTGCGGGGGATGGATCGTGGATAAACTGTGCAAAGGATGTTTAATATAGAACTGCCAGGGAGGAGGAAAACAGAAAGAGTACAGAGAAGATGCAGAGGGTTGGGGTGACACAAGAGGATGCTAGGGTGAGATGGGGGCAGATGATTCACTGCGGCAACCCCTTAAAGAGAGCAGTCGAATTAAGAACTTCAAAATAAAACGTTACAGTATCGCTCGGTCTGTGCACTTCCCAGACTTATGCTATAACAAATGTATACTGGTTAAATTGATTAAATTGGATTTCTGCAGTTTTTGCTGTAGCTTTTGGAACACATTGGGTTCAAAATGATGACTTTAAAATGAAACAATGGAACTCTTTAAACTTGAGGATATAAATCCAGTCAATTTTTTCGATCGAAAGAATCGATGTTGCCCTAAATTATTTGTTTATTCTCCATGGAACTGTTGCCTTCTTGTTGAAAGGTGGGACCGGAAATTGCTTCTTTTTTGCGTGTAACTTGACAGCCTGGTTGACTTTCTGCGCCCTGGCGGTGGCTTTAGGACCTCGCGGAGTGCTTCATTGAAGCACATGGTCGCTACTCATAAGACAACACTCCTCGCCAGTAATTGCTGTGGAATTGATGTCATTCCAGTGGGGCGACTGAGAGACAGCAGCGGCTCGTTCCTTTGTCAATATTTTCATCGCTCTTCACAGTTTTCACTTTATCGCGAGCTGCTTCGCACTTGGACATCTTTGAATGGGGGCGAAGTGAGTGGAATCGAATCAGCTGTCTTTGGAATTTCCTAAAGCACCGGTCATATACTTGATCATATTTCAGGAAGTCGTTTTATTTGTGGGGAGGCTCTTGCACATCAGCTGTTGTTGGACTGGAAGTGTATGATGGTTGCGCTGCAGTGAAAGACAGTTGGCTAGTCCCCCTCCACGCTTCAGCATCATGAACCCCGAGAGCTGGAGTGTGAAGTTTGTTATTTTAACAGCACTTCAGGCTTTAACTGTCACGTTTTCGGTGTGTGACAGGATGCTCTTAAAATCTGTCAAAGGTAAGAAGGGGAAAGAAGGGATCTTGCCATATGTTGCCAGGTAGGGTATACTGAAAGTCCGTGCGTAAAAGTAGCTGATTATTTTCCTATGTTTTCTTTTAAATTACCGTGTTAATGTTCCATTTAAACACGAAGAAAAAGCTTTATTTTTGACAGTTTAAATGACCCTGTAGCATCCGTCTGTGTGCACTGTGTTCCTTGTGTGTTTTCTGATTCGTTCTGTTCTTCATTCGTGTCTCCCGTTTGGCAGCGTGGGATACATCATGTTTTATACAAGCAGTTGTTAGTAGCTACATCAGACCTACAGATATGTAACACATGCTGGGGTGGAGGGATACATCTTCAAGTACAAAAACTTGCTTAATTCATGCTTCACTCTCATTCTCTCCATGTGTGAGCAGCAGAACATGATTTTTTTTGGGGGGGGGGTTTTGTTCAAAGTCCACCCACTGTGTACCTCAAAAAAGAGGAGCTGCTGTATAATTGATGATGCTGAAAGTCTCTTTAGTAATCAGTGATAACACTTTTGGCGTTTTGCTGGTGCTTTTAAAAGCATACTTCAAGGCACTTTAAGCATACTTCACTTTTTCAATTCCAGGGTTTCTCTAGTGTTTAAATGTAAAAATAAAAGCCCCATAGTTGATTTGTAGTTAATCAAATGAGAAGCTTTTATGAAGCCTGAATTATGTGTATGGGTTCCCAGCAGCATATGACAAAGGGGCTGCTCTGAGGAGATGTTCAAATGTGAAGTCAGGCTGTTTTTATATACTAGTATGTGCTTGTTTGTTTGTTTGTCTGGCATTGTGACTGCAAGCCTTTGGGCTCGTGTCATCTGAGTCACCAGCATTCTGCGCCCTAGGTGAGATTCAACAAGGATGCCACACACAGTAAAATTGAAACTGTAGTGAGTGGAGGAGCTGCATTTCAGTAACTTCTAAACACACTGATAGTCACGACACTCGCTGTGTGAATCCTGGGAATTAATTACCAGGAAGGGCAAATGTGTAAAACTGGGATTGAAGTATAAGGAAGTTGTTCATTTATTCATCAACAGTTCATCATCGTTAGACGTTAGCCTTGATGTGCATTTCCCGCGGGGCCCGGCTCATCGAAAACCATCATTGTCAGTTGATCTGTCTGTGAGAGTCTGAGACTGTCTGTATCAGCAGAATATTAGCAGCTTTAGAGTAATTTGGGCTGAAGGAGAAAAATTGATGGAGGGAATTTTTTGTTAGGACCCACAAAAAAGTTTGCAGCAACGATTTTGGTGGTCCTTTTAATCATTAAGACATTTCTGACCAGACAAAACAAGCAAAACAAAGATGGTATATTTCACTTTTTAAACTTGAGAGGGATTTTTTTTTCTTCATGATTTCTTGGACAAGTTGTACAAAAAATAATTTTTTTGATCAATGAAAGTAATTAGTTGCAGCCTCACTTAATGCAAAGCATAATTAGTGAGGATAATTACTGCTCATTTTCATGTGGCTCTACTTCATCTCCGGACTGTGGGTTTCATCCAAATCTGAGGCAGCTGAAGGAGAAGGAGCGACTCAGTGCAATGTTGTGTTTGCATACATATTTAATGACACCCACCCTTCAACTTTCATGTCAATTTTTCTCCCTGTCTGTCTTATGCATGTTCCTGTCCTAGCTGGGCATCATTTGTGAATGATTTCCTCCCATTGGTTGACACGTTTTAGTGTCAGTGAGTATTTACGAGCCAGATGTACTGCTTCAGCCAACATGACTGCCTCTGCCTTGAGCGCTGCATGCAGCTTGTGTGCTCCACCCTCAGACAAACGAAAGCTGAGCTGTGAATATATTTTTGGACTGTAGTAAAAAATTCCTTTAGCAAACAGTGTCCTCCCCTAGAGAGACATTATCACCGTGATGTGACCCATCTCAAGTCTAAGGCATTTAGTATCTTCTCAGTACGAATGGATTCAGTTCTTCCAGATGAGTTGTTCAGGATATTTAAGACCCAGGAGACTGGTAAGAAGAACTGGCCAATCTGTGGTTGTGCTTGAAGACAGATTGATCAACCAGTCGTTGTTCCGCAGTGGGGATATTTGTATATAAGAGGGAAAATATCTGGACTGTGCTCATGTGGCCTGACCCTACATGTGTTACATTAATTTCTTCAAATCTGCCGTGGACTTGTCTGACCTCTCCAACAAACGTTTAAAACACGAGCTGAAACCTGATGCTGGCTCTGGACTTTCTCGTTTGGCTTTCACACCCAGACAGGTCAGAGTTCGACTCAGCATGTCATTCCCTTGTTTGGTCAGAGGGGACAGTTGGCTGTGATATGTCTTGCCAGTGTCAAATCTGTCCGTGGTAATTCAAGTTCCAACCCATCAGTGTTTCACCCCAAAAAACATCACGTTAATAATATACATTACTGTATAAAAAAGAAAGAAATCATACTAGAGATTATCTTACAGTGGGATCACAGAAGCATTAATCCTAATGAAGACTTCTGGAAAAGAAGGCCCACAGCAGCTGCTTTCTTTCCGTGTCCTGAGGAAGAATAACCTGGGAGCTGCTGCTGGGCTCCTAGCGCTCCTCAGTGGAGAGCGCGCCCTCCTACTGCCTGGGTGTTTGGTACACAGGGGCCACTACTGAGAACAGGAAGGCTGAGGGTAATTAAGACTGCCCAAACAATCATTGGCTGCCCTCTGCCACCCCTGGAGGGCATTGCCAGATCCTCTCGTCTCAGAAAAACACCCACATCACTCAGGCCACTCACATACGGACTCTTTTCAGACTAAGTACATTGCGCTACTTCGAAGCACTTTGTTCTCCATTGTGTAACTTTCTCTTGATTGTATATATTTCTCCTGTTAGTTATTCCTGCTGTCTTACTATTTATATTTTATTCCTGCACAGTTGGCGTGGAGCACCCATAATTCCGTTGTACATGTACAATGACAATAAAGGCATGATGCATGAATATTGTGCAGGGGCGTAAAACAGCCAACAGACTATAGCTCACCATGCCTTGTGGCACCTATGCTCAATGTTAGTCAATATGACTACATTTAAATTACAACTTGGCCTTTATTTTGAACACAGCTATGCATTTGTAAAGTCTGAAGACTGCATCTTGTACAGTTGTAATGCTAATTCTCTTCCTACCCTCATTACCCACTTTATTAGTCAGGGTCAGACTCCCCCTTTTGGCTTTAGAACATCCCTAATTCTTGATGGCATAGATTCAACAAGGTGTGGGAAACATTTCTAAGATTTTGTTCCATACTGACATGATAACATCACAGTTGCTTCAGATTTGTTTGCTACACATCCTGTTCCACCAAATCCCAAAGATGCTCTTTTGGATTGTGATCTGGTGACTGTGGAAGTCATTTGAGTGCAGAGAGCTCATTGTCATGTTCAAGAAACAGTTTGAAAGGATTAGAGGTTTGTGATGTGGAATCTTATCCTGTTGAAAGCAGCCACCAGAAGGGTATTCTGTGATTATAAAGGGATGGTCAGCAGCGATACTCAGGTAGGCTGTGGTGCTTAAACAAAGCTGATTTGGTACTAAGGTTCCCAAAATGTTCCAAGAATATATCCCTCAAGCTATTACATCACCACAACCAGCCTAACTGTTGATAGAAGATCCATCTTTTAATGTTATCATGCCAAATTCTGACCCTACCATCTAAATATGGCAACAAAAGTCTAGACTCATGAGACCTGTGGCATCAACAAAGCAGTTTCACCCAGAGAACTGCTGCTCTCTGATTATTTTCATTTTTTCAGACCGTTCGCTGCAAACCCTAGAGATGCTGAGTGTATGCGCATCTGCTAGAGTTAATACTGGTTTCAGGTAAATGGTAATACCAGTAATTAACTTGGTTGTATCAAGCATTAAATGCACTGAGTATTTCAGAAAATGGGGCCCCCCATGAACATACCACACTCAAACATGCAGGAAACATGAGTAGATTTCCCGTGCACTTTCAGTCATTGTCTTCCGTTAAGGTTTGAAAAACAGAATTTTTTTTCCTTATCTAGCCACCTGCCAGATTTTACATGCCTGTTCCCGTCACAAAAGGAAGCAAGCTGCAATATGTTTCTTAATGGGCGCACATGTTAACAGGAACTCGACAGGTCACCTCCTACCTTGGCCAGTTTCTGACAAATTGGCTGCAGTAAAATTCTGCTGTTGCCGGTTGCTTTGTCTGTGTCTGTCCGAGTTATGGTTCATAGGTGGAGCTGTGATGTATTTTTAAGTGAAGCAGTGCGAGCCGCACATTAAAAACTCAAGACAGTTTGAAGTACAACCTTGACCAATCTAGGCTTGTTAAAAGTTTGGGTTGGTTGTTTTTGGTTTTCATATACCCTCATAAAAAAACAAAAAACAAACAGTAGCACTTTTTTAATTGTAATTTGATACACCTTCAATTGTTTCTGTGTGACAAACCTCCAAAAGCTGTACAAATTACAATGATACGACAAATAATTATGTGAATCCTTACATTTGTATCTGGGAATGTCAAAAGAGTGCGTGTGCACAAATTACTAACTTGAGAGCACAAGAGTGAGTATGATTTAGTAATGACTTTTTCCCTTCATGAAACCTCCCAGGAAAACAACGAATGTTTTGCATTTTTGCCATAATGAATTACTTACATGAACAGAATTGATGTATATTTAAATTAGAGTTGCATTATTTTCTGTTGATGCGCTAATTGATTAATCAAATAACCATGCCAGAGCTATTTCAGCTTTGTCAGACACTTAAATGTCAGTCCCTGCTGTTGTAATCCTTGAGCTGTGTGACTTGTTAGGCGGCTTTGATTGTGCGCCAGGCATGTGCTTCCCATGGCAGAAAGGTCTTCTAGGGAGTTGTAAATTAAATCTATCACAGGAACCATATTAACAAGCTTTCACGCAGCTCCGCCTTAGAAGCTACCTGACTCTGACCTTCGCTGCTGAGGCAAAGTGTCCAAACCAGGCAGCAAGCACAATCCATGCAGCAGGGAGGGATTGGGAGGGAGGAAGGGTAACACTGTCACCCAGCCGGAGGTGTAACAGCAGTTTCTCGGACAGAGTTAACCTCCTGCTGAGCCAAGGGGAAATTTTTGCTGCAGGACCATCTATTTCCCATAGAGTAATTATGTGCTGACATCAGGGTAGTGTGACAGTAAATGAGTATATGAGAGAGAGAGAGAGGGAGCATACAAAAGAGCTATTTACCGGTAGAGGGAGCTTAGTGTTAAATGATTTGGTTATGACCCTAAATATACACCAAAAAAATGTATCCTCCATTAATAACAACCATTAACAGCCTAGGTTGCTGTGGCTTTTGACACATTGCTACCTAATTAGATTTAATTCAAGGAGGCCCTGTTTTCCAGTATGTGTAGATTCCTGTTAACATGATGTCACAAACAGGTTTCTGTGCGTCCTAATGCAACCCTCTGGGTGTTGACATAATGACCCCCCAACTGAGTGAAGTGTTTACCGTGGAGTCGAGCCAATATTACCAGGCACTTTTCACCTTTGCTGAACAGTCTTTATGAATTCAGAGCTGTGGCTCCACTAACAAATTACAGGTAACAAGCAGAGGATTTGTCGATAAAGTGGTGAGCACGATATTAAGGCCTGTTTTTGAAATGTGACACTTTCTTTGCTTTCTCTTTTTCATGTGGATCCAAGTACCAATTACTTTTAGCATTTATGTCTGTTTCTTAGTGTAAAAAAAAAAAAAAAAAAAAAAAGCCTGACAATAGTGACAGTCCTTAGTTTCAAGAGATCAAAGTGGGGCGCTTGTTCAGCTGATAGGGATATTCTTTCTACAATGAAAATGAGAGAACCTAAAAAAAGAAGCTTGTCTTGATTTTTGTTTTTGGAACGATTTAGAGACTATAACAATTGTGAGTTAACTGAATATGCTTTGATTTTACTCAGCTGGTTGACCACAACAAGCAGTTTGATGATGTCATCTTGGACTGTTGGAATTTGAGATGGGCGTTTTTCATTCTTGACACGCATAAAAAGAAACCTAGAAAAAAGTCAGTAATACGATGATAATGATTCCCCCTGGACCTAGAGAAGATCTTCAAGGACTCAAAGAGATAAGGAACATGATCAAAGTTCAGTGCTTTTGTGTGTCAAGGTCATTTACGAAAAAGTGTCTACTTGATGGATCTTCCTTTCGATGTATCATTCATCATTCTGTTCCCATTCTCTTTGAATTAGCATAAATTGCCCACTCTGATTGGGGATAAATTGAGTTCGTGATATGCCTGTCAATCACCCATTAGTAAATGAACAACAGCCATAGACCTAGACATTAACCTAGTTTTTTTTTTTTCTTCATCTTTCTTGCCCCGTGGCCTGATGTCGGAACCAATTTTTGGCTTAGAAACTTTTCTGGATCATGTCCTCAATCCAGTCAGAGCTCTGATTAAAGACAGTATGCATCTGTGGACACATGCTCTTGATGCAGAAAAAAGTGATCTTTTTTATTTGATTTGCTTTATCAAGAACACATTTCCATATGGATCCAAGGACATGACATTTTCATGCCTTTTTTCCTCATGTTGTGTCATAGTTCCACATGCAGAAGGTCGACTGAACTCATTACTCTGTTCTAATTAATTAATTCCACATGTTCCTATTTCACGTCCATTTGGTTGGTTTTCATTGTAGCCTTCATGTCCTTAGTTACGTCAGCAGTCTAAAAGTACTCCATTACAAGTATTCAACCATTTAAATACACCCTGTACTGTATTAATTTGCACTACTGCTGTTTTAATAATAGTCGAGCGACATTTTATTGCAGTAGGTGTTCAAGATGGGGCTAATTTTTCATTACTTTACATGCTCTTAGACATTTTAGTTGATTCTGCTGTTGATTTTGCCTCTGGGGGCATCGACCATGTTTCAGGGGTCCAGGGTAGCTAAGAGATATGTGTAAATCTGTTCCAAGACTTCCTGTTCCATGTGTAAACTCAATGCATTGTTTATTGTCACACTGTAAATAAAGACACATTTAAGCTGAACCGTCAGATAAAAGCAGGACTTTCGATCTGCATGCAACCAAAATGCTTAAATGTGAATCCAGTTCCGAATCCACGCAGTTACCAGTGCTAAAAATCTTTCTCTTGTGGACAAGAGTAGAGAAGCCTAAACGATTTTTAAGTTATGTCACGATTAACAGCAGCCTAGAGGTACAGGTTATGCTACTTATAAAAAGTCCATCTCTATAAATCTTTTTTGTGTGTGTATGCCAGTTTTGGCAGAGCAGATCAGCCTCAGGGCAATAATTGGTTACAAATTGCAGAACATTTTTTAATTTAATTTTCTACTGTTCCAATTTGCCCCTCTGAACAGCTTCTACAGCAGGACCAGCGATATCAGTAATGGTTAATGTTTAATGCAATATATAGGCAAAATGATGGATACTGTATACCGTAGAGGTTGCATAAGCCTAGGTTGTTGTTACACTGTCAGAGAGAGTCATATGTTTTTGTAATGAGTAATATTACCACTTTGTAATCCTAGTGAATATGGTTTCCAGATTTTTTCCTGCTGTTCCTTATCTTTATTGTGTAGAAATACACATACGTATCTATGATAAGTATGTGTATTTCTACACAAGTAGAATCTATATTGCTACATAAATGCTTTTTCACTATCCACTGATTTATGGCATTCAGTGTGGCCTAAACTGTAGTGGTGTGAAGGACAAGGAGCTCAGATGGTACTTGACACTATGGTACTTGAGTTAATGTTGCTTGGTTCCCACCACTATAAACTTGTCTAAAACAGTTGTGGATGCATGTGTCCTCTTCACTTGTTTTTGTACCGCTGATGGGGTTTTGCTTGTCAAAGAGTCTCCTTGAGGCTGTCAAAGGCGTTGTTTTTCCATTTCAAATCTTAACATTTTCAAGATCGGAGAGAATTGCTGTCAAAGTCACTTTGGAGTGTGTCCTTGTGGGCTTTTGTTGTGCCAGTCATCAGGCTAAGAATGGCTGTCATTTGGATTGCTCTTGATTGATGTATCCACATATGTGAAGCCTGTATCCCCTCTCAGTGAGGACCTGCAAGCATGTGAGGGGCACGGGCCTCATCAAGTGCGCAGATAAAAAGAACAGCATGCCATTTGTGTTGGAAAAACCACAATTGTTATGAATACATTATTATATGGTTGTCTGTCAAGGAGAGATTTGTGGTTGCAAACAACTGGGGTCTGGGAAATAATAAAGCTGAAGAATTGTGTTGATTTGTTTTAGTGTGATAGAGGGAAGGGAAAAGGGAAGAGCTGGAGTTGTGACAGGCTGGTAAGAATATGTCTGAGATCTGCTAAGAACTGAGGAAGGTCATCTGTTCCCTGCGGCCAGCAGCTCAAAGGCTGTGGAAAAGCATTCTTTTAGGAGCACTGACAATGCCAAGAAATGCTTCATTGTGAAACGGCATCAGGAAAAAAGTACATTTAGACTCTTTAATGTCTAGGATAAAACTGGTGTTGTGGCTGTTCTTTCAGAGACTCATAAATGAAGCCAAAATGTTAAAAAGTGCAAATTTTACAACCAGACTTTGGCCCAGTTTTAGCACAAGTGCTTCTGTTGCTGTAGATCAATAAATCAGTGCTTTCTGCTCAAGGGTCCCTAAGATTATCAATGCAGCAGGAAAACAAACAACAATCTTTCTTAGATTTCTAGAACCCTGGAGGGAGCATGGCTCTACAGTTGGAAATTGAAAGGTGTTAAATATAGGATGGATGGATTGCTTTGAAATTTTGTAAAGATATTTTTTGTCTCTAGAGGAGGAATATTTTTGACTTGACTACCAAAAGGTTTAACTTTAAACTTGAAATATCTCAATCTTTTAGATGGATTGCCACAAGATGCCCTACAGGCTTGCTTTACACTTTTCTTTCTCCACCATAATGAAAGTGACATCTGCAGTTTTGAGTACAATGTCTTTTGTCATTGGATCAATTGTATCATGATATAAAGTTTGCATGTGTTCTCCAGGTACTCTGGCCTCCTCTCAAGAGTCCTAAGTCACGCATATTAGGTTAATTCTCTTTGTGTTAGCCCCGCAATAGACTGGTGACGTGTCCAGGGTGTACCCTGTCTCTTGCCCCATGACAGCTGGCATAGGCTCCAGCTCTGCTGCTATCCTGAATTGGATAAGCAGAGGAAGGTGGATGGATGGATGCTAAAGAAAAGTAATTTAAGAAAAGCTGTCATTACTATTTAAGTTGGATTTATTGATAGAATTGTCAGCAATCCTTGACCAAAGTTTTGTAAAAAAATAAATAAATAAATAAATATTTTTAAAACGACAAATTTATCCCAGATTCAAATCTTTGGTGCTTGAGCCACAAATCCCTCAGTTTATTCTTAGAGTGAATATTGTGCACCTTCAATCAACCAGTCAAAGACAGTAATGCTCTGTAAAATAATAAAACACTGACTACACATGCTCAGTATGTAATAGGTTTTTGGTTATTTTTCCTAAGAATGCTGCTAGGGAAAGCCAGAATTATTGCTTTATTCAGTCACGGATCTGTATCATGTTTCCGTCACCCGCAGGCAAATACACACACACACACACACACACACACACACAGTCATATTTCTCAGTACACAGGCACACCTCTCACCTAGGATTGACTTTATTGAGGCAATATAAGTGGTACAAGCTCTCATTGTGTACACTGGAACATAAAGGGAGGTGAACATGGCCAAAACTCTGCTTTATTAAGACCCCTGTTTACACTCTCTGTTATTGAGTATATAAATAAGGCACTGGGATCTGGTGCCACTTTTACCGCTCCCTTAATGCTTCTGGTGGCTCTTATAACATTCCAGCTTACAAAAGTCACTTGCACATTGCATACACTGCAGTCCTGTCATGCTTCAGTTTTACCTAATGTCTTTCTCAAGCATGTGGAAAAGAAATGAGCCTGCAGACTATTTCCACTAATATAATGCCATTCATAAAAGCAGGAATTAAACCTCAAAGCACACCACATTTCCAAAAGAGTTATTCACTTGTGGACTTTGAAGTCAAGGAACCCAACGCTGTATGGTTGTGAACCTCGTTTCCAAAGATGATGAGGCTCATGCCTCAATATAAATCATAAATCAGCTAACCACAATGTGAACCTGACCTTTCTCTGTCAAAGCTTTCCACAGTTTTCCCCCAGTCTCTTGTGTTTATTTGTCCGTACCTTCCTTAGAGGTTGTCATCGGTTCCCTTACTCAGCATGTCCACCTCCCCCAGACAGTGTGGTTTTCTGGGACTAATTAGAGTAGGAGTGCTTCTCTTGTTGTTCTGTGTATTATGCCGTTCCCTCCTTGCCCAAGCCTGCTTCTCATCATCAGGCTGAAGTTGCATAGAGACTGCTGAGCAGGTCACCTCTGGCTCTCTGCTATCAGCTGGAATGGGTCTGTGATGTACTCCAGAGTGGTGGTATCCTCAGAGGGTAACCAGAACAAAGCTCAGCTGGGGTGTGTTGTGCCTGACCTGGCTTACTAATGCTGGATAATAGGCAGACTCAGCAATTTAGATGGGTGAGTCATGTGTAGAGAGACAGCAGGGGACAAAAACCTCAAAGGAAGAGCCTTGAATCTGCTGGAAATAATAATCAAGGATGAGTATATTCCCTTGAGTATGCTTTATGTTTATGTGTGCTTAGAATGTTATTCAAAGTTAAGATGGAGTAAAGTTTCAAGTTCAAAATATTATGCACAGACCGACCACACGCATAACTTTTCACAAACGCACTGACATCAAACTCAAACTAAATCTGTCTCTCTGCTGTTTGGAAGTGCTCAATGGAGTATCACTGGGAGAAAACAGAAAGCAAGCAAACAATTGATTTAGTATGTTTGCTCTGAAACAAATGGTGCTAACAACCCCTGCTGTTTTAGTAAGAGACCCAAGCTGAAAAATAACTTCCTCAATGCGGGGAGCTGATTACTGCAGGAACCCTGTTAGCAGTGTCCTCCAGAGGCTCACTATTGCATTTTGGCTCAGTGCGTGCTCATAATGTACTGTTTAGAAAAGCTACAGCTTCTGTCTTGCTTAAAGGTAGTAGACTTGCTTGGGTAGTGGTTGTTTTCCCGCCGTTTCTTGTCGGCTCACTTTGGGGACGTGAGTATTGAATTTGGAGACGAATATATTCTTAAATGACTGGCAATACAGCAGAGCCCCAAGTGTTGTAGCCATTCGGAGGCTCAGTTAACACCCTGTCAGAACAGTGAGAGAGGAGATAAAAGCGTGCTGGGAACAATGCCCCAAAGCTACGTCTAATCCTTGCACTGCATTCTGGACACTGGCCCTGTGTTAGGAGTTATCGCAGCAGCAGCAGCAAGTCAAGCTCGTCTTTGCTCAAAACTCTCCATTAGTCAAGAACTACGGAGATTTATGCAGCTCGAGTGTGAGAGTGGGTGGTTACGGTTTTGCCACAAGTTAACAGTTTTCATTGCTTGATGTCTGAGAGTGCCATTTAGTGTTGTTGTATTTATTACTTTATGGCAGAGTAGAGGGGCTCCATTATACTGATGGCCTATAAAAAGAAGACAAACATATGTTTGGGAACAGCTTAGATATAATGGAAATGGCATTTTGTCAGGGTAGATAATTGTTAGCTATGAAAAACAAATACATTCAGAGAGCATTAATTGCACGCTGTGATGCAGAAAAGCCATCACATATACAAACGCTGTGATTCCGTTGAAGTGACACTTTATATTACAAGGCAGCTCCACTGTCAGGTTGTGCTCTGACTGATGCTATTAATGAACACCAGGCTCAGGATTTAATAGCGAGGAGGAATTCGCTGTCAGTATTGTTTGAAGAAAATCAGTTCTGAAAATGTTCCTCTTGTTTGTGAACACAGAACAGAATGTGGACATTGTCTTTTTTCTTTCTTTTTCTTTTTCTTTTTCTCTTTTTTTTTTTTTTTTTTTTTTTTTTTTTTTAAATTTTTTAATAAATTTTTTTTTTTTTTTTTTTTTTTTTTTTTTTTTTTATTTTTTTTTGGGTTTTTTTTTTTTTTTTTTTTTTTTTTTTTTTTTTTACAGATACTGAGAGAATTTAGAATAAAGAACACTTTAAAGTTTTCTCTGCATTCTCACTTGGTTTTTATATTTTCTTTTATAGGAAATCCTCCGAGCACTATTGTTCCACACAGACCGACAGCAAGGCAGAAACACTATGGGACTACAGTACCTCTTCAGCTTGTTGGAAAAGACTGGAAACCAATCAGCCAGCTCAATTCCCAGGTGGACAATAGTAGCCGTTTATGTTTTTACATTTTTTATTTTACTGTTTGTCTAATTTTCAGCATCTGTTTATCTTACAGTGGTTCATGTATTACTGTGTCACCTGTGACCTAGTTGTGCCAGGTCAAAGGTGTGTTTTTATATATAGTGTTGTGTAAGTCTTAAGCCACATCTCATTTCTTTGTATTTTGCTAGGAAAATGTGAAATGTGTGCAGTGACATAAGTGGATATACAGGGCAAAAACAGAGTTTGTGCAATTTTAACAACCTTGAAAGTCAATATTTGGTATGAGCACCTTTATTCTTCAACACAGCCTGAACTCTCTTAGGTAAGAAGTCTTCAGAAATAGTTCTCCAGGCTTCTTGAAGGAAATTCAAAGCTTTTCTATGGATGTTTGCTTGCTTTCCTGTCAAGATGATCTAGCACTGCTTCAATGCATTGTGGTCCAGGCTCCGAGGAAGCTAATCCATGACTGATAGTGATCCATTGTGGGGTTTTTTTTATATCCAGGTATGCTTTTACTGCATTGGCAGTATGTTTGGGATCATTGTGATGCTGAAAAATTAACACTTTCCAGGTGGATCAAAATCGAGTGGCACCTGAAATGCAACCCAAAACTAGGACTGACCCTCCACTTTGAACATGTTGTGAACATGTTGAGAATTATTTGAACCACCTGTTGGCACTGATGTTCAGTCCACTTCTTGTTTAATTTGGCATACCTCAATCTTTTGTTTCCCATTTTCTTTCTCTAAGAATGGTTTTTTGACAGGCATTCCTCCACTCAGGCCATTTCTGATGAGGCTTTAGCAAAGGGTCAAATGGATCTCTCAGGTCCTGTGTCGAGTCTTTTCTTGATTTTTACTTGTTTTCTATTTTTTAAGGACATGACATGCAGATACTGTTTATCTGCTATGGATAGTTTTTTTAGGCCTGCCACTTCTTATTTTGTCCTGTACATTGTGGCTGATGGCTCACCTTGTTGGTGCACAAATCCTATCTTTGCCTAATAAACTGTTATTTTGGAATTTTTTGTAAATTCAATGTGCCTAAAGGTGAACATTTTTCTTTTCCTAAATTTTCTGTTATGTGTAGGTGCAACACTAGTTTATCCCTTGATTTGCATGCCTTTTTTACTCTTGAATAATTCATAGGTTAGGGTTAAGTGCCTTAAAAAGCAAAAGTACATTCCTTTTAAATGGTGAGGTGCAGAACTGGTCTGAAAATGAATAGAAAATCAGCCAATGTTCAAAGTCTCAGGATCAAAACTGACACCTGTTTAAAAAATAAATAAATAAATAAAAAATTTCAAGTGCAACTCGACTCCCAGCACACTAAAGCTATATTTGGAAGGCAAAATGATGGGGTCATTGGGGTCAATTTTCAACACAGCTTTCCCATATATCCCAGTCTAATTTTGCACGCTTGCATTATTTTTTTTTTCCATCCAAAAACTAACTACCATGACAACCAGCGTCAAAATTATTAGTCTCTCCGTGATGTTGATTGTGCCTCCATTTTTTGCTGGGTAACAGCCTGCAGTCCTTTGGTTGTAGTTTTCAGCAAGTCTCAAACATGCCTCCTGAGAAATCCAAGCCCATTCTTCTTTGGCCAATCTCTCAAGCTCCTCCAGATTTGATGGTGTTCTAGGATGTTCCTTGGTCTTCAGTTCACCCTGCAGATTTTATGTGACATTTATGTCAGGGCTTTGTGTAGTTGTTTTTTTTTTTTTTTTTTTATCTTTTTAAAAAAAAGAAATTA
>VUQG01044203.1:0-19821 GCA_015106755.1 Etia nguti
TTTTCCTTTCCAGTCATCTTTCTCACTCACTTTGTGTTAATAGACCTCTCTGCATTGAATCGTACCTGTTATTAATCTCTGTCTCTCTTCCACAGCATGTCTTTATCCTGTTTTCCTTCTCTCACCCCAACCGGTCGCAGCAGATGGCCGCCCCTCCCTGAGCCTGGTTCTGTCGGAGGTTTCTTCCTGTTAAAAGGGAGTTTTTCCTTCCCACTGTCGCCAAAGTGCTTGCTCATAGGGGGTCATATGATTGTTGGGTTTTTCCTCTGTATCTATTATTGTACGATCTACTGTACAATATAAAGCGCCTTGAGGCAACTGTTGTTGTGATTTGGCGCTATATAAATAAAATTGAATTGAATTGAATTCTTTAATGACAGTGTGGTCGCAGAGATGAACTGCACAGGATTGGAACTGCAAAAAACACCCTCAAATTTATCTACAGTTTTCACTTTTGGTAAGTCTGAGTTACAGCCATTCTTTTCAGATGTTCTTGTTCTGTGATGGCATTTTGCTTTCAAGACACTGGTCTCCATAAAGTAAAAGGACAGCTTGATTCAATCGTATCAGGAGGAAAAAAGGTTCTTCTACTGACATTACTTAATGATCAACTTGAAAAATCAGTATTTCCCATCCTAAATACTGGTGTTCAACGAATTCCAGAAGCATTTAAAAAATATGCTCGTGGGGTTTTCTTTAAAATCATAATAAAGCCAAACTAGACTCCACATTTAACCACATATGCTCTGAATTATTTTCATGAGTAAGTAGATATGCATTTAACTTGTTTAATAAAGACAATTTTAAAATTAAAATATCTAAGTAACTACCATAAAGGACAACAAAAAGCAGCAAAGCCTTGCAATAAGAAGCCTGAATAAGTGTGTGTTTGGCATTTTTTCTGGAAAACTATTTATGATCAATTCAGAAACAATTGGTTTGATTAATGTTATGGTTGTAACAGGTATTGCTACACTGTAGTGTGAAAAAACTAGACTATAGACACACACTGACACACTCATTGGCCCATTTACATCATTCTAGGATTTATTTATTGTAATGTTTTTACTTCTCTGGTCCATAATTGAATGATGAATGTATTACACTATTCTTTAAAAAGAAGTAAAACATGTTTAATCTTTGCTTATTGTGCACTCAGTTCAAATTTGCAGTGCAATATTTCTAGGTTCAATCCCCACAAGACTGCTGCTGTGAGGAGTATATTGAGATATGCAAAAATATAATATGTAAGTTAGAATGTGAATGTGTGAGAGGGGGTTTTGGCATTAAGATGAAGTGGGGGGGTAAAAGACGGTTGAAGTCCCGGGGGGAACAGCAGAACTACAGCTGCACTGTGTCTGTGGTCCCCGTATGAGTGTTTAACTATGTGGAAGCAGTCATTTTAATCTTCTCGCAGTGTGATGCTATTTGTTCTGAGGATAAAAACAAAAACAGGGAGGGGCTCCTCACCCATCTGACAATGCAACTCCACCACCTGCTAGAGCAGCTTTGGATAAGACTGTCATTTAAAAGCGTGTGTGTGTCTGTCTGTTTATTTGGAAGTGTGTTTGCAAGTGCCTAACCCCTCTTGCTGTCTGGGCTCTGGTCAGTCTTTGCTTCCCCATTGTCACGGTGTGATGTGGAGGTGGGCTCTGGGGCAGGGCTGGTGCTACAACTGTTTTCCTGTTTCACTGGGGACGAGTCAGCGATGGAGCTCTGGTTGCTGTTGTCATCTAGCAAAGACACAGATTGAAAGTGTTGCACAGTCACTTTAAAGCAAACGGATTTTGTTTTGCAGCATTAAGTGTCATGCTCATTTTTTTTTTTTATAAATACTTGATTCATAATCAAAAAAGTCCAATGAATGACTCCAAAGAGTATTATAGGCTACTTAAAGGGTCTACACAGTCAAATTTTACGTCATATAATGCAACAGAAGGAAAAATATGCGAAAGAAAAAG
Organism: Etia nguti; assembly: GCA_015106755.1. NCBI lineage: Eukaryota > Metazoa > Chordata > Actinopteri > Cichliformes > Cichlidae > Etia > Etia nguti. The sequence goes on from VUQG01044203.1 coordinate 1,962, forward strand.
CAGGAACCTTTAAAAAGGCAAGAAAAAAAAATCCATCCATCCATTCTCTTCTGCTTATCATTATCAGGGTGTAATCTCTGTGTTAAAATCTCACAAATTATTGTGTCATAGCCCCACTGCTGTCTTTAAAAAAAACACCAAAAAACTATTAAAAACACATCAATGAGCCACACAGACACACTGGGTGACATGCTTCTTCATTAGCATGAACACACATTGTAGGTTTTGCAGGGAATGCTCACTGCAAAAACAAATCAACTTAATCTGTTACTCAAAAGTAGTCGCTAACAAATCCACCATTTCCTCCAGTTTAGAAACCTTTGATTAAAAAGCACATTGCTCGGCTGGTTTTCTTTTTGTTTTCTGTTTTTTTGCCTTGAGATGATAGGTGGCGTGTTCAGACCAAAGAGTGGACAAAGTTTTGCCTGTTGTTACTCACGCAAGTATAGTTACTGGAGTGTTTCAGCCAATGGAAGAACTACTTCCTTCCAAAAATGCCTGGAATACATGATCTCCCTTTCCCGAATTTGCCAGGAAGTCCCACAGCTTCACTTACTTTTCTCCTTTTTTTTGCCGTTTTCTGTAAAGTGAAGCTGTATCATACAACTATAAATAAATAATAAATTTATGACAGAATATCAGATGATAGGCTTTTTGAGCATGGCATAAACAAATGTTTTGCTAAAGATTGAAGATTTTTAAGTCATGTGGACACGCTGACAAAGTCAAAAAGACAAGGGCAAAAAAATATACACTGAAATTAACCAAACTGAGTCTGGTTTTAAATTTAAGTGAACCTAAACAATCTTTAGGGTTGGCATGTTGGCAATGTTCGATTAAATAAAAGCACAGGATAGTTTTTAAACACCCACCATGCATGTCCATCATCCCTGGAGAAGAGCTGTTCTCTGGAGTCGTCACTTCTGAGCCATATTTCTCGTCTTTGCCCTTCTTCTTGTTCTTGTTCTTCTGTAGCAGAAGAATACGCGCAATGTTAGTTAGTAAAAATGGTTCCAATGTGCAATAGTGACAGGAAGATAAACAAACACAGCCTGGAGCTTGGATGAATTGGTTTACAACTTTTGATGATGATGGTGGTGGTGGTGGTGGTGGTGATGATGATAATGAACTCACGTCATCTGATTTGGGCTCTGTAACTGGCACCCACTTGTAGATGCGAAGGGACGTGTCTCCAACAGTCACCCATTTCTTCTCCCTGTAAAGCACAGAAAAACCAAGCTGACTCGAGGGCTCTGGGCCAAAGCGGTGTAGATATAACTGTAGCCACTCTATAAATGATGCTGTAGGAATGTAAAATACAATAAAAAAGTACTGGACAGTAGTATAGTAGTTATATTCTTAGAGTACCGAGTATACCATCTGTTGTTGGTAGAGTACTACTGTTTCAATTAAGTAAAAATGATACTTCTCCAGTGAATATTTGAATGTCTTAAACATTTCTGTTACAAAATAAGACATCCTATGTTACCTGACATTTTGAACACCAAAGGTTAAAGCTTGTGATTGGTTTGCTTAGTCACTCGTATTCTCAGTTACTCATTTCTTGTTCTTGATCTGACAAGACAAGCGATCAAGCAATTAGTTATTTGTTCGAGATATTTCACTTACATGTCACTATTTTTACACTTAATGGCATCATAAGGGTCATTTTAGGGAGTCTTAATTTCTGATTCGTTTGCTAAACATATGGTTAATATTCTACATTAGAAATGATACAAACAATATATCAAATTCCATCACAGATTAGTTTTTAAATAGTATTTAGCTTTAAAAATAAGCCGTCACAAAAGAGTCTGGGATTCGGTTTTATGCTTAAGGTCAATAATAGTTTCAGCTCCAAATTCCTAATTTAAAAAATATACAACTGATCATCAAAAAATTTTGATTAGTTTATATAAAATGCAGAAAATAGGCACTGAGTATTCATGAAAAAAGTACTATACATAAGAGTTGTGAAGCTCATACCAGAATTATTGGTGCTGTTTAAAAATGACTTAACCGTAAATTAGTTCATGATTTTTTTGACTAATGCTGAGAAACTTTACATTTTAGTTGTAGTTTTGAAAAAAAAAAAAAAGAAAGAAAAAACTCACTAGGATACTAAGAGATGTAACGCCAATTCAACACAACAGTCACCTCAAGGCACTTTGTACTGTATAGTAAAGATGCTACAATCCTAGAAACCCCAACAATCAGACAATTCCTTATGAACAAACACTTGGTGACAGTAGAAGGAAAAACTCTCTTAATAGGAAGAAACGTCCAGCAGTGCCAGGCTCAGGGAGGGACAGCCGTCCGCTTTGACTGAATGGGGTTGAGAGGAAAGCGAAGAGCATAGAGAGAGAGAGACACATGACAAAAGACATACTACGGGAGAAAGAACCAGAGTTCAATATTTACTAATGACTGAATGCAGTCGGGCTGTATAAACACAGAAAGTAAAAAGAGATGAATGTTGAAGAAACACTCAGTGCATCACGGGAAGCCCCCAGCAGCCTGAGCCTACTGCAGCATAACTAAGGGATGGTTCAGGGTCACCTGATCCAGTCCTAAATAGAAACTTTAAAGAAAAAAGGTTTTGAACTTTAAAATCTTAAAAGGAGAGAGGACTTCTGGAAACTGAAGCCTCTGAATTCTACTGTCTAAAATTCTAGGAACCACAAATAAGCCAGCGGCCTGAGAGTGAAGTGCTCTGTTAGGATAAAAAGGTTCAGTGAGGTCTTTCAGAAATGACCGAGCCTGAATATCTTCTGTGTGGGGAGAAACATTTTCAATTCAATTATGAATTTAACAGGGAACTCATATTAGCAATAAGCTAATATGGGAGAAATGTGGTCTGTTAAATCATTTTCTATGGATCCATTACCGATTAATCAATCGAAGGAGAGGTTAGCATACTCTGTAATACAGCCAGTAACCCAATAATATTGGGTAATTATAAAGTGAGAGGGGGAAACATCTTACTGGCTCTTCTTTTCCTCTAAAATACCAACCAGTAGTATGTTTTTATTGACTCTTTCAAAGTAACTCAATGCCGATTACTTAAAAATACTTCAATTCTTATTCTTCAATTCTTCGTTCCTCTGATTTTTATCATCTTGTTGTGATTTTAGGTACTGAAACTTAATTTCTGATCAACTTAAAAGTTGTAAAATTATACCAAAGTGATTATGCTGAAGTGAAGCGCTACCAAACAAGCCAGGGACACAATTTGGATTTTTTTGTTTTTCACAAATGAACATAGATATAAATCAAACCGGGTTGTATGAAGTAAAATGAGTTTCCCTGCCCTAAATCACATTTAAGTTTAATTTCACAAATATTAGTTACATCAGGGACATTGTTAAACCACCAAAACTCTACGCCGACCTGGGAATTATATATAATGTATATATATATATAAATAAATATAAATAAATAAATTCGGCCACTGAGCAAGCTTTCACACCTAAACTGAGTATACTATCATAACAAACATTTGCGTATCGGAGCCTTCAAATGTGTATAAAAGGCTTTTTTCTTGTGTTAAACGTTAAGACTGAGTCACTACGTGTTCAGCCATGCACTACAGTAGCCTACTTCCCTCTCCCAACCCCCACCGTGCCTCAGTCTCTATCAGACCTAAAGGGCGACTCAAAGCGCTTAATTTAAAACTCCAGACGGACTAAACTGCTCCGACTCAAGAGCGCCGTCGTCAAATTGTTTCCAGGTCCGGACTTATTAGACGTTTCGATCCTAAAAACCGCCGCCTGTGCTACGAGCTCAACAGCGGGCAGCAATGGCTTCATGTGACTGCATCGAAATATGGCTTCTGGGTTCAACCCTTGCCGTTAAAATCAGTGGAAAAATACGCCGGCTACATGTTGTCTAAACGTGCTAGCCCGACGATGGACGGGGTGGTGCACCGCACTAGTGCGCCCCGGTGCACCTGAGCTGCAAGTACATCTGCCGTGAAATCCACTTCAGAAAATGTTCTTTTCTTTCAATTTCATCCCTCGCTCTGTCTCGCTCCTTCCCTCTCCTCCCCCAACAAGCAAGCCTTTCTCGTGTTAGATAACGAACCCTGCTTTTTTCTACTTTTCCTCTTACCATTTTCGTACTTTCTCAATAGCGGCCATAACCCTCTTGATGTCATCTTTCGCCCTGCTCCGGGTTTCAGCTCGGACCGACCTGCCCGACATTGCCGCGGTGGGTATAATATTTTTAAAGCTCGCCGGCAGCTCAGACACAATGCAAACAGTAGAGCGCACAGAGGAGCCAATTGCGCCTGCGCGGACTGATAGAGCAGCGAGAGGAGGGGGAGCGGAAGGCTGCAGCTGCACTCAGAAGAGCCGTCTCCCTGCTGAGCCAGGAGGAGAACAAAGAGGCTGCAAGCTGCCTGATGTTCTCTACTTCAGTCCAGAAAACTTGACGCTAAAACTAGAGAGTGTGCGAGGAAAGGACGAAGAAGATGATTCATATTTTTACTCTGTTTGATTCATTATTGTTTTTTTGTACTTTGAATAGACTGGCCTCGAGTAAGAGTATAAATGTCCCCCACGTCTTAACACAAGACTGAAAAACAACAGCAAAATTACACCACTTTCGTTCTGGCAGCTTCTGTCCCATGTCTCTATTTGTCACTGTGCATCTCTTTCAAACATCTGATATTTCTTTAGAGTCATTATGTGTCTTCTTGGCCTTGTTTTACATCCGTCAGTCATTTTGAGCACGTCTCGGGAGCTTTGTGTTCTTTTCTTCTTGCCTCATGTTGTCATTTTGTGTCTCCTGTTCTGTCCTTGGTTTCATCTCTTTCTGTCACAGATTTTAAATCTCTTTATAGTTATATTGTGCCACTGTGAAATCTATTTGGACTTGTTTTGCATGTCTTTGATGTCACTTTTCTGTTTTTTAGTCATCATTTAGTGCCTCCTTGGCCTTGTTTTGTATGCCCTCATAATGTGTATTGTATTGTTGTATTGTCTCTTTTTTGACTTTACATTCTTTCTTTTTTACTCTGACATTTTTTGAATCTCCTTTGTCGTAATTTTGAATCTTTTTTTATTCAGTCTTTCTTTGTTTTCACCTTCAGTTTTTGTTTGCTTTTTGTTATTTTATTGTCATTCAAAATCTTTTTTCCTCACTTCTCATTTTATTTGTTTCCCTTCAGTTATCTTTATATTTAAGTTTTTTCTTGTAATTTTGCTCCTTTGTCACCCTCTTCACTGTCTTTGTTCTCAAATGTTGCTTCTTTCTTGATATTTTGTTTATTGTGTGACACTTCAGTGCCTCTTGGTGCTCATTTTGCATGTCTTTTAAACTGTTTGTTCTCACTTTATTTCTTCTTACTTTTAAGATGTTTGTTGTCATTTTGAATGCCTTCCTCCACTGTCCTCGCCACTTTTCATGCAGTTCTCAAAACAAGACATTTTCCATTTTGCAGACTCACCTGTGCAAAAGACACTAAAACAATCAAAACCTTTTTCACATTTTCACCTTTTTCTCAAATTGCTGATGAATGTTTCCAGCACTTTGTTGAGTCTATGACACACAAAATTAAAGCAGTTCTGAAGGCAAAAGGAAGTCCATTCTGAGATTAGTAAGATCCAACTATTAAAGTGGCCGTTGAGTGTATATGTATAGTATATGCATGCATGTAATTAGCAGTGCCATCACATGCACCTGTAACACAGGATTGTATGTATTTCTATCTGTTTCAACTAAACTTCTTCTGAGAATGAGCTTTCACCTGAAGGACAATTTCACTGCTAACATCAAGAGTATGTGACTGGATTTGCTCATTTATACATGTCTGAAAACAGTTTGAAGTAACTTGATTGAAAACACTAATGCAGTGCTGGACAGTATTCAGGAAAGTGACAGATCTAAGGTTCTGACTAAGAAACATATAAACTGTTTTCATGAGTTGTAAAATGTCATTGTGAGAAGTGCATCCACACCATAACAAATATCTCTAGAAGTGTATGTAGTCTAGTATGTGTAGAAACAATAGCAGTGTGTATAAAAACACTGAGACAGGCTAGTGTGGCAGGGGAAACGGGTTTCTGATTTTAGAACTGCATTAAGAAGTGAGAATGATGTTTCTGGTGTGAGAATTGTCCCAAAGCAACTGAAGAAAAACTATAATTAATGACAAAGTTGGTGGTTGTTAGAAAAGAACCATGTGGCCCTCTGCAGGTGTAATTCAAAACTGCAGAATGGGCTTGGCCTGAAGAAATGGACAAGACTTACTATCAAACTTTTTTTTCCAGTTTGTTAAGTTTTATAATCATAATAATAACAGCAAAAACAACTCTTCTTCTATTTTCGTTTTAGAAGTCATTAAAAGTGTACTGCCTACCTCTATCACATCCTATCCCTGGCATCCTCTCCGGTCACACCAGGCCTCAGCATGTCTTCTTTCACTACATCCAAAAAACCTCTGTGTGATCTTTCTCCATTACTCCTGCCCGACAGCTCCATATTTAACATTCTTTGTCCAATATATCCATTATGCCTCATTTACACACTTCCAAACCATTCCAGGCTTTCCTCTTGAACTTTGTCTCCAAACTTCTGAGCTGTCCCTCTTGATGTTCTCATTTCTAATCCTGCCCCTCCTAATCACACCCAACAAGGGTGAATCTTCAACTATGTCGCCACTCTTTTCGTCACCTCTCTTGTGCACTTCCCATTGTGATAAATGTTTAAAACCTCAGATTTTCTGGCATTAGATCTGGACAAACTGCCTTTTCACTCTTCATCCTCTCCATAGCTGTCCTCATGTCCTCCTTACTAATCCTCTGGACTTCCTGATATCATTCCCCCATCCATCGCCCTCTCTGTTATTTTCTTCATTCATCAGCTCCTCAAAGTACTCCTTTTTATCTTCTCACCATACTCTCATCACTTGTTAGCACATCTTTCCTTCTCTGTGACAAATCACTGCTGCACATCCTTTCCAACTCAGTCTCTCTCACAAGTTCCCTTATCCTTCGTTAGTGTCCAGCCTCACATACGACACACAATGAACTTTTAGCCTTTGCCTTTGACACCTCTCTTTTTGCAATACACCTAGCCTTACTCCTGTCTGTGTTCTTTATTTCCCTGACTATTCCACTTTTTCTTTGCGAGTCTCTTCCTTCACATACTTCAACTCCTCCCTGAACTCTGTATAACATTCTTCCTTCTTCAACTTTCACCATTTGGCTTTTCCTTCATGTGCTTACAAGCCATTAAAGTCAAGTGAGCCCACTAAAAATCATTATTGACATTAATTATCAAGTTTAATTTAATTCATTAACATTTTAAAATATGTATTTTGTTACTATGTGTGTTGGTGTTTACATTTTTAGTTCATATACTGTGGTACAGGTTAAAAGTTTGGGACCAGTTTAATTATATTTGAGGCTGTGAAATGTATCGAGATTAACTGGAAGCTGAATTATGGAACAATAAAGTATGTGTTGACACTTCACCCTGTGTAAGCAGTATACTTAATTTCATATATGGCCCGTAATATTGCAGTGTAGTTCTATTAAGGTACATAATTATTGTAAATGTTATTATATTATAACTGCTGGTATGAAGACATATTTCATAATTTTAAACTTTGTCTTATGCTCTTGTACCTCTTCATGCCCACTGTGCCCAGAGGACACTAGAATAAGAAACACTTATATTTCCTTTCAGTTACATTACATAATGAAATAAGCAACTTATTAGATGTCTGTACTATACTGTTCATGAACATGGATGGATCTGACACCAATAAAAAGTTCAAATGGTTCCTCACCAGTTATTTTGTCTCTGACTCTCCTATGGTCCTGTTGTCTCTTGTTATAGGTGTGTGAATCTCTTTGGGGTTTATATGTTTTAATAGACATTTACATCTCTCTGTTGTTGATTTATGGTCATTTCACTCACTTTGTGGAGATTCTGCATTACTGTCTTACTATTTTACAATCTTTGCTGTTATTTTCCTTCCTTTTGAGGCTACAGTATGAGCTATTTGCATCATTTTGAGTCTTGCCACTACAGTCACTTTGCCACTTGTTGTGGTTTATAAAAACAAACAAACAAAAACAGAAAACAAACAAACGCATAAACGAATTAAAGAATCCATCCCACCCAACACCCTAAAAAAATTACATTTACAACTTTACGTGAACGGCACGGTGTCTGGGAGACGTTTTTGTCCTACGTCATTACTCTGCGACACGTCAACCTGCCTTTTGCAGGATGAGCTAACGGTGTGTAAGTTGGAAACAGTGAAAGGAGCAACTTTTAGACAGAATTCAGCGGGTTTTTGCTGACATTCAGAGTGGGGCTGACTTAAAATAATATTTCGAGCGTTGTGAATATTTTCGTTTGAAAGGAGGACACAGTGAGCGGAATCAGCCGCTCTGGCATGTGTCAGAAAGTGTGCACTGACTGAAACCTGTAGAAATCTTCTGTGGTTTGCTTTTAGGCGCTGTTGTTGCTTTCGGGATGAACAACGAAGGTAAATTGCTTAATTTTAAAAATAATTTTGTGCTTTTTTGTGTGTTAGAAATTTTAACTGCATATCTCTGTGCCTTGGGACAGAGCTGGTGGAGTATTTCAGGGATCAGATGAGGAAAGACCCGGACATGGCCTCTGCTGTTGCTGCTATCCGCACTTTGCTTGAATTCCTCAAGAGAGATAAAGGTTAGTGTTATACTCTTGGTGTTAATATAGACAAGTCTCGGGTTTCTTATTCTCGCTTGGATATGGAGAAGAACGCATGTAGTTTCTCTGGGATAATCATGTGGGCCAAGATCTGAAAATAGCATCTAGAGTGTTTCAAATGTCTGAAACAGTGCTTTAAAAGTTACTGAAGCCCACATGTCAAGTCCAGTTTTAAAAAGAATTATTATTTTTTTCTACCATAAATAAAATAAAGATTTCACAGATTTGAAAGAGCACTGTAAAGAACTACTAGGATGACAAAGCTGTCTCTTCCCCTTCAGGTGAAACAATCCTGGGCCTGAGGGAGAGCCTGACGTCAGCCACAGACTGCCTGACAGGAGTGGACTCCTCTGTGGCCGTCTCCTCGGGAGGGGAGCTCTTCTTGCGCTTCATAAGCCTCACATCTCTGGAGCACCAGGTGAGTGAAGACAGTTTGGTGTTGGACATTCAAACATTGAACAAGATTAAGCGTGAATAACTTGAGTGAAATCATCAGTGTGCTACCAGATCTGCTGTATGTTATGGAGTCGGACCTTATGGATGTTGTGCAAGTGCTATTGTTCTCAAAAGAACTTTATTAAAAGAGACACTGCAGTTCTACAGCAAGGTTTTGGTTCATACAGGAGAACAAATATCATCAAAGTAAAGAAAAAACTGTTAGCTTTGGGGGTGTCACAATTTGATAAATGAAAATAGTCGTGATTATTTTTCACACTCTTCTGCAGTCGATGACTGGCTGAAGCCTGGAACTTACAGACATCACCAAAGAGTGTGTTTCCTCCTTCATGACGTTTGCCAGGCCATTACTGCATCTGTCTTTAGTTACTGTTTGTTCATTTGTCTCTATTTTGTTTTGTTTTCAGCGAGTGAAACACAATTTGATCAGGTTAAGATAACGTAATTGACCCAACAGCTTCAGGATATTCCATTTCCTGACCATCAAAAACTCCAGTGCTACTTTTAGAGTGTGTTTTGGGTTACTGTGGGACTTTGCTGGATATGGCTGTTTTTGGTGTAAGCAGAAATGATAGCTCTGCACACCTCAGTATACATTCATCTCTGTCTGTTTTTCACATCACTAATAAAAATTAGTGACCTAGGGACACTGGAAGCCAATCAGACCCTTCCCGTTATGCTGCTTCCACCATGTTTTATTGAGGCTTTTATTTGTCTCAGATTATAAGACATTGCAAAGCTTCTGTGCTTTCTTCTCTCCTTTCTACTGCAGGTTGTTCTTAGTTTCATTTGTCCAAACTTTAAGCAGTTTGCAACTTTCTAGCTATTTTTGTGGTGTGTTTGTTTTTTGCTGACTAGGGATGGCCTGTGTAAGTTGCTTTGAGATCCTCTCTGACTCTATATGCCGGGTTCACAGAAATGGCTTTCAAATGTTACACACATTGTCACACTTGAAATCAACCACCTACCCTCCTTGCCAGTTTTGGAACTTCATTCTCCTTCCCAAAAACAAATTTAAATCAAAGAAGTTCTAGCACACATTGTAGATGCCCAAGTGCAAGATTTTAGAAAAAAGACCGTTAGGGGGAACTTAGAAATAGCAGTCCTGCTGGAACTGCTATGGAGATTGGCCAGATTTAAAGAGGTTGCACTATAGGTTTGCATGATCGACCTGTTATCTTAATGCATGGCAGATGCTAACATTTATTCTTTTCAGGACCTGTCTCGCTGTAAGAAGGTGATGGAGGAGAGAGGAGAACTATTTTTAGAGAAGATCTCCATGTCGAGGACCAAGGTCGCCAAGCTCTGTCACACCTTTATCAAAGATGGGGCCGTAAGTACGGAACACGACCTAATTTTTGCTCTTTACAGAGAAATGGTTCAGTGATGCGTTTTTTTTTTCTCCCTGGCCTCTCCTTGTCTCTCTTAGAAAATCCTGACTCACTCCTACTCCAGAGTTGTCCTCAGGGTGCTGGAAAAAGCTGCAGCTGAGAAGAAACGATTCTCTGTCTATGTGACTGAATCGCAGCCTGACGCAGCTGGGTGAGGGAGCAGTGTATATACTGTATTCTAGTCTTACTCTGAAAGGACACAGGCTCATTTATGTCCTTTTTTAAATTCAGGCAACACATGGCAGAAGCCCTGAGGAAACTCAATGTTCCAGTAACGGTGGTGCTGGACGCAGCTGTGGGGTGGATACAGATGTTAATAATATCTGATTTTAATGTCATGTCTCTTGTCAATGTCATTTGCATTAGTTTTGTATTTTTTGTCATTCTTTACAGATACGTCTTGGAAAAAGTGGATCTAGTCATCGTTGGGGCTGAGGGAGTTGTGGAGAGTGGTGGGATCATCAATAAGGTGTGTTCCAGTAAAAACTCAGATGCTCTTCGATTGAATCAAATTCAAATCAGTGGTAAAATGCTGGTTATTGCTTCTTCTTTAGGCCTCTCTTGGCCTCCTGTTTTTGTTTACTTATTTTTTGTTAGTGCCATCAACTCCAAACCATACGTCACAACATTTTGTAGTCTAGCCTAGCCATGAATGAAGCTTTATGATAAACCAAGTGCGTTGAAGGTGATCTATAGTTACATTTGTAACGTGGTACATGTCAGGTTACAGCACAGGGTTCTCTGTGCTGTATTTTGATCCTTTTATAAATTATGGTCTCCATCAATTTCCTGATAAAACAGGGCATGCTTTACTGTGTGATTCTGCTCACTTTTCATATCTTGTTTTAAGACGCCAACATAGAGACAATGAAAATGTTTAGTTTGCGGCTTCATAACAGAGCTTCGCTAACCAATGATGCCTCAGCGATATCACGGCAGCTACATCTTTAATATACAGCAAGGGTCTCAAACTTAAATGAGCTGTGGGCCACTGCTGGCACTGTCATCTCATTGGAGGGCCGCTTTAGTGTTTGGGTAGTACAAAAAAACAAACAAGCAAGAAAACACCCACAAATATTTCTGAAAATGTGTTTTGTTTGTTAATTTCAAATATTGTTTAAGAAGACAAAAAATTTTTTCGCACTCTTAACTGAAGCCTTTCATTGAACTACCAAATAAACAAATTGGTACTTTCTTTCTGACCACACACGTGGCAGCAGTTCTGCTATAATTTTCTTTGTATTTAACAAAATAAAAATGCAGACATAAGTGTACACATTAGCTTTTGACTGCTAGTGAAAATTGTTTTCTTTACAAATAACTCTCTCACTGAACTAACACAGCCAGTCCCTCAACATGTTTGTGCTTCCTGCTCATATTGCCTTTATATTAAATAATTTTTTGCTTTTTAAAAAACTTATTTTAACATTGCACTCAACAACAAACAAATCCTCTCTAACAAAAAAAAGTAACTTCGAGGGCCAAATTCCATTTTATTTATTCACCTCAATATACGAGTTTGAGACCCCGATATACAGTCTGTTTAAAACCGTAACTTAATGTTTGCTTGCATGTGTTTTCTTTATGGGACATTTTAAAATTGTGACTCGGGTTGCACTCTGTTCACCCTAAAAGTGATAAATGTGACACTATGATACAAAAAATAGACTTTGGTGTTTTGCTCTTGCAGATCGGCACTTATCAGATGGCTTTGTGCTCCAAAGCACACAACAAACCCTTCTATGTCGTGGCAGAGAGTTTCAAATTCGTACGTCTGTACCCGCTCAACCAACAGGACGTGCCAGATAAATTTAAGGTATGACCGTACAGATTTCTCCCCCCCCCCCCCTTATTTTATATTCTGAAGCTTTCCTTACGTATCTTTTTTGGGGCTCAACAGTACAAAGCAGACACCCTGAAGACTGCAAAGAACCTGTCAGAAGAACATCCAATTATTGATTACACACCTCCCTCCCTCATCACCCTCCTCTTCACTGACCTGGGAGTCCTTACCCCATCTGCAGTCAGCGATGAACTCATCAAACTTTATTTATAACTGCTTCACAATTCTCCAATAAAAACTACCAACAAAAACGAAATGTGTGTCGGGGATTTAATTCAACTCCGGTGGATACATCTGAATAGCTGTTATATTTTCCATTATCTTCTTCCAAGCTGTTATGGTCCTTCTGTTTTGTGTTTCGACTTTGCTCCGCTTGTTATCTGTTGCTCAAAGTCCTCCTCACTGATTTGGCCTTTCTTTAGTTTCTTGAGGAGACGAGTGTCATCTAAAAGCTCTTTCAGGTCTTCATCATCCACATCAGAATCCTGCAGAAACACAAAAGTTAAAATTGTAGTCATTTGATGTTTTTATTCATCTAACCATTAATGATGAGTGAATGGAAATACCTCATTATGCTTTCTCTTGGCCGCCATCTTTTGCCTGCGTTCCTTCTTGCCCTTCTGTTTAGACCAGGCCTTATTCTTTATAAAATTCTTTTTAGGAAAGGGAGTCTTGTCTTTGAGCTCGGCCAGTGCTTTCTGTCTCTGCTTCTCCCTGTTCTTGTCTTTGTAACGGATGGTGTCTGTGTCCACTGTCGTCTCAGTGAAATCAGGAAACGTTTTGTCCTTCAGTTCAGGCATTCTGGGCAGGCGAAGAAGTGCAAAGCCATGAGCCAAGCAGCCAAAATCCAGATCTAGACATTGGAAATGTGACACAAATTTACATTAGTCTGTTTGTGGATACAACAAATATGTATTTGAATAATATTTAGGATGCTCTACATGTGTGCTTGCTGGGGGTTTTTTGGTGTTTTTTTTGTTTAACCTTTGGTCCTGAAGATGAGGGTACATTCATGTTTGGCGTAGGCCTGGACGTACGAGACAAATGCTTTCATCCCTCTTTCGAACATGGCCCGGTCCTCCAGAGCCATGGACTTCACTTTTGGCAGTACGTCCACCACGTCTTTTACTGGGGACATCTTCTGGAGTGGACACTGGAGAGTAGATGAACAAGATGAGATTTGTATATTGCAGGTTCCATAATGTGCACCTTATAATTTTCTGAAGAATTGAGCTGTGAATGAAAAGAATATTTCCCAGAATTTGCTTTGAAATTTGATGGAAATTATTACTTGAAATGAAAAAAGTAGCAGTGACCACAGTTGAATTTGAGTTTATAAGAAAAATGAAAAATTGTAAATTAAGAGTCAAAACTTCTCAAACTCATATCTACATTGTACAATGGCTGTGAGATTTAAAACACACTCATCAAAAACACATAAAACACAATAGAAGTTGAATGAAACACAATAGAAGCAGAAAAAATAAATCACAAAACACAATGGAAGTGTTTTGGGGGGACAATGATGTGACAGACAAGCTGATAGAAACCAAAACATGCAAAAATGATACTTTTAGAAATCATGTGTTAAATATTATCAACAGCAAATTTATTTCTGTTTATTCCCTCTTTTGGTTGCAAGCAATTTTAAAATAATTCTAAGCTTTCATATAAAAATATAATCCTAGTACACTTAAACCTTGTACTTGTGTTGGATTTTTTTTTTTTTTTTTTTAAACATACAACTCAGTCCACTCAGCAGTTTAAATACCTATTACTAGTACTAATATCACATGTGGGACGTTACTTGCCTACAGATCATTTAACACTACTGAGGATGCAGGTGAAAGAAGGCTTACATTTTCTTAAAAAAAACACATTGCTTTATACAACTGAACAAATTACAAATACAAATAACTGAAAGAGGTCCAGAGTATGCTGAACTTGCTTCATAGCACAGACTCATGGTTAGGAGCAACCAGAGCAGAGAGCTGGAGTGAAAAGTTACTGTACACTTTCAGTTTCTGCTGAACTCACCTTCTGATTGATAGACAGGAAGTTAACGTAGGTTTCCTCCATTGGAAGCAGGAAGACGAGTGCATTGCCATAATTACCGATTCTTGCTGTTCGCCCACATCGATGCACAAAGGCACTGAGTCAGACCAAATGAATAAATAAATGAAATAAATATAATGCAAAAACAAGAGGTGCATACAGTGAGCAAAAGATCCAGTTATCTAGTCAGTACTGACTCACCTGGCACTGCTGGGAGGATCATACTGCAGCACCCAGTTAACATCAGGGATATCGATGCCTCTGGCCATAACGTCTGTGCACACCAAGATCCCACTGCATGACACACAAGCAAAAAAAGATGTACAAAAACTCCCCAAAACCAGACATATTTACTGTACCTGTACGCACAAACTGAATTTTACCTTTTTAGTTTCCGAAAGTCAGCAAAGATACTGTTGCGTTTATGTTTCATCTTGCCGTGGATGCAGTGGATGGTGACCTTCTTGACCAACATCTCTAGAGCTCGACCGTAATACTCCACACAAGCACAGGTACTGATAACGAGATGACAAGGAATCATGCCATAACAGACCTAATCGGACATGTCACGGAGAAAAACATTTTCCAATAAAAGAAACTGTTGTCATGACAATGAGTTTGCAGTCTAGTGGTTCGCACAACACACAAGCAAAGTTGAAAGCTACCAAGTTTTTTTGTGTACTACTTTAACTTACCTAAAGAAGACCAGAAGCTTCTCATGCTTGTGCTGCCTCAGGAAAGCTACCAGGTTGTTGAACTTGTTCTCTGCTCTACAAATCTGAAATAAAAGCATGAGATTTTTTGTGTCATTACTACACTTTTCTGCTTTAACAAATAAATAAATAAATAAATAAACAAATAAATAAATAAAGGCACTGCACTGCTGATTCTCTCACAGTGTAGTAGTTGGAGAGCCTAGAAGGGGTTTTCTGGGCGGTGGCAGCAGCAGCCAGGCCTTTCTCTTTGACGGTAATCCGTACGGGGTTCCGGAGGCCGGCCCTCACCAGCTTCTCCAGCTCCTGGGTCTGAGTTGCTGAAAACAAACCTGTACGTCTCTGCTTAGGCAGGTAACCTAGGATGGTGTTCAGACTGGATACACAAACGCAGACTGTTACATATAACGAGTTAAATGCACCACAAAATTCAAACACACAAAGTATTTGGATAGTTCTTATAGGCGTGCTCTGTGCTTTAACATTAGACTTCACCAGCAGTGAAGCACAAAAAACTGCAGTTCCTCTAATAGTCACTAGGCCTTTTTTCAAAACTGAGTCAATCCTCATAGACTCGCATGTTAAAATGTCCAACTTTACAGCATTAAAAAGCCAAGTCCTTTTGACTACTCTGGCAAGTGAAATTCTATTCATCAAGTGAAATTCTATTCATTTTTAGTCTATTCTTATGGCTGCTTCCGTATTCATAAAAGGTCACCACACTAGATGGATCTGCATGTTTGCTTTGGCACAGATTTTTTTACACTGGATGCCCTTGCTGATGCAGTTCTCCCAGGGATTTGTGTGTCCTCCTGGATAGCACATACCTGTGATTCTGAGGTTATGATTGCTGCTTGCTCCCCAAGCTTTGTAGCATTAGGGACAACTTAGTAATCCACTCTCTGGTCTAAATCTGGCCACGCCTGGTTCCACAAAACCAACACAGTAACCAATTTACTAACACTGAGGCTTCAAAACGCAAAGTCCACAAACCATCATGGTGGCTATGTGCATCTTTTATATACAGTCTAGAATGTATAGTAGGTCAAAAAGAAGTTGAGACTTTGGACTTACCTCTTCCTTTACTGCAAACTCAATGATATGAAACCTCAGCATAATTTCCTCTGGCATTGAAAATAATAAATGTTAAGAGATTTTCCATACCTGGCCTCAAATCCCATGTCAAGCAGTCTGTCGGCCTCATCTAGAACCAGCACATCCAGGCTCTTAACTGAGCTGGCCAAGTCCAGACCATCTGACTTTCTCCTGAACATATCTTCGAGGCGTCCTGGTGTCGCAATCACGATGTTTGCTCTGAGACACAGACGCACAAATTCAAGAGGTTTGGATATTTTTAACGTGATTGTGGATCATTGTGCTTATAACGGATATATTTCAGTCCAGCTGAAAAACTGGACCAGTTGTGTGTTGGTGGAAAGGCCCTCTGATCATCACATACCCTTTATCCTTGAACTTCTCCACATCCTCTGCTGGGTTACTGCCACCGATAAGTAAAATCTGCCTGAAAAACACCAAGTGGGAAAACATGAAAGACTTCTCCGATCATTAATGAAGTAGAGGTTGATACAACCGGTTACTATTTCAGTCACAGTTCAGTTGAAATAATAATTATGTTTTTTCAAGGGGTTTTACTTGTATTTTGTGGTTTTCACCAGTAGAGGTGGGTGGCATATGCTCAAAATAATAACATAATCAGTGATGCACTGCTATTTGTTTAAGGAGCAGAGTGGAAACTTTACCTCATTCGACTATTACATATCATAAATCCTCTGTCTGCACACCTTCATCAGTTTTATATTGCTTTCATTAACTGTGTCACATGTGTAAATGGGCACATCGCCATTGTCTTTTCCTGTCTGCTATATAATGCCAGATATTTATGAAGCCAGTATTATATACTGGGAGATTTCGACATTAATCTAGAACACTTTCATTCTTAGATTATGATGATGACATTTGACGACCTCTGACATCAGTATATATCAATAATGACTTAACGACCATTAGAATAGTTTCCAGTTTTATCCAAGGATAGCTATAAAGGCAGAGGCCACCCTCACTAACTTCTGACTTTTCTAACCACATGCTTAAAGCCCGGCTTTTTCACCATGCAACCAAGGGATAGCTCAGTAGGTAAAGTGGTAAAGTAAAGTGTTGGCCCCGTGATCCGAAGGTCAGGGGTTCGATTCCCCTGTATGGCTACCCTGAGGTACCCCTGAGCAAGCTACCGTCCCTACACACTGCTCCCCGGGCGCCCAATGCTTCACTGAGTGAATGGGTTGAATGCAGAGAGGAATTTCCCCACGGGGATCAATAAAGTATACATTATACATTATTATTATTATAAATCAGTCATTTCCATCCACCATTTGCTCTTTCTCAGTGTTGGGAAGGTTACTTTTAAGATTTATTCCACTACAGATTCGAGATATATGGCCCAAAATGTATTTTGTAACGTATTCCGTTAAGTTACTCAATGCGAGTAACGTATTCTGAATACTTTGGATTACTTAATATATTGTCATGCTTTTTACAACTACACGAGTTGCTGTGTGATTTATTACTATTACTGAAGGCTACTCCCCATACCAATACCAACTAGATTTTTAAATCTTAATATAAAATGAGTAACAGTAGGGTGGACATTGTCAGAGGTTGTGTGTGGAGGCGAG